>VTPC01001134.1:0-48901 GCA_011009095.1 Ignelater luminosus
TACATCTTATCGATGTAGCTGGTACGTCAATACTATGACATCGCAAAGGAGTACTCAAATTACATCGCCAGCGCGGAATTTCAATCACATCAGGTAGATATCAGGTATAAAGTGTAGCTGGGACGTCAAGACTACGACCTCGCAAAGGATTACTCAAACTACGTCGGCAGCGCGTAATTTCGAATACATCAGGTAGACGACAATGCTATGACATTGCAAAGCCGTAATTGCAATCACATGTGGTAGATGTAAGGTATACGCTGTATTTGTTACATACTTCTGCATATACTTCTGCATATACTTATATGATAAATGTTAATGACGTAACAATAATGCTTGTTTTACATATACTTGATTTATAGAAGATCTTAACACTGGTCGCCCAACTGACGTTACGTTTTCAAATCTTTATGCGCTAGTTCTTGGTAAATCATCTTCTTATACATGTTTGAAATAATTATAATTTTATATTCTACATTCAAGTTTTTCATAATGACGTTTCTTATAAGGTTATAACTTCATAAGAAAATTATACTGACATCTATCAAAATTTATTGTAGAATATAATCTCAGACATGACTAAAATTCCACAGCATCCGCGATCCAGAGTTTTTAAAGTTCTTTTCTTCAGGAATACTCACTTACAAAAATACTAATCTAAAGTCATTTCTAATTTTTGCAATTAAATCTCTTATGCTTTTTCCTACATGTTGAAGGCATAAAATAATATAGATGATATTAAAATAGTGTTGAATTCTAACATAAATTAAATGTTAAAATATACAGTGATAAACAAAATTAACATAAAAATAACTTCTTATTTCCAAAATTTTTTGGGCAATTTCGATCTTTAAAATTTTACTTGATTTTGCTGTATGGCCAAAAACCACAGCAATATTTATGTAACTATAGTATTTTCTATATAAAAATCACACAGTGAAGTGGATCTTTTACAGATTGTGCCCCGCACAAAAGCACCTGACCAGGTAGGGACCATTCCAAGATGATAAATAGTAATAGATTTTTATACAATGCACTTATTCTGAAGTGAAACTTTACTACATAATATATTGAACGACTTATAAACAAGCAGTAAAGAGGTAAAAATCAATATTTCCTTATTTAAAGTCAGGTATGAAGAATTCAAATAATAGTGAATAATATCCCGTTATTTTAAAGTTTGCCTGATTCACCTGTCAATGTGAAAGGGGTCTCAAACGAAATTTATGACTTCCTTCTTAGACGTTTTTAGGAAAATTTTGTGTTTACTTTACAAATGACAAAGAGAGGGCATGGTCCTTTCTAAGCATGTAATAAAAGTATTTAGCCCGTCTGCATCTAAACAGTAAATTCTTCAAAGAACACCACTGATTTGGTTCCCTGCCTTCGTGCGGTTCGAGTAAATTCATTCCACAGTGTTCCGCAGTTATTGTGCAAATTTGTCTGGTTTAGTGTCGTTAATAGGTAAGTTTAAATTAGTAATATGTCGTATTTTTACTGATTCTTGTATTTTTAAGGATAACAATTTACTGTAAGCGAAATGTCTAACAGAATAAAATAAAAACCGTTTAGTACTTTATCAACTAGACAAAACTACCGTAGATTAGGGCAGTACATAAATATTATGAAAGCAAAACATAACTTACAATTATTCAATAATAAAAATGACAACCATAAAGAAATCTTTGACAAAATTGAAAACAATACTACTATGAAAGAAATAATAGCATCAATGACAATAAGAGCAATACAAGTAGTTTTAGCGATACTAAAACTTTAAATTCTGATATTACGATTAATCAATCAATCAAAGATCAGAGGTAGAGCGAATGCTGCCAATAGATACAAAAGAAAGTTTTGGAGAATTAGAAAATTAAATAAAGAACATGCGGATTTGTTACACATAATTATTTTTGTTCATTCGTTTTCTTTTTTTTTCTAGAAACTCTTTTTATATAAGATCGGTGGAGAATTTAAAAAAATGTTCTGACCAACGAATTTGCTGTTATTCGTGGTTATTCGTGATTGCGTCAATGTGAGAATCTCCGAATGGCTGGAACCAAGACGATGAATATCGGACAAAGGTATTCTTTTTATCGTAATATTTATAGCTTGCATATATAAATTGTTTTGTTTTTTAGAAATTGAGCAATGTTGTTCCGAGAGACTACGCCATGCTGCACAGAGATTAAAAAGGGACGAGAAGACAAACACGAATTAATGTGTTTTGGAATTGTTTTGTATTTTTTCCTTTTTAAAAAAATTTAATAAAACTTTTATTCCAAGTATTACTTTTAATGCATTTTCCTTAAAAAATAAAGTACTGTGTAATATCATTCAAATTAGTTATGTTACTAGGCTATTCATTTTGCAATGTATGTCCTTGATCTTCTCTTAACTTTAATTCCAAATTTCCAATGGCGGTATTCCTAAACTACAGGTCTATTTGATAACAAATTTGAATGATTTAAGAGATTTTGAAATTTCTGCACCACCTAGATTGAGGCCTAGTCTTTCCATCTCCTTATAAATTTATCGGTCAGATAACTTGATACTTTTCTTACTTGGGCAAGGTCAATATGTTGTATTAACTTTTGACTAATTTATTTTGGTCTTTCTGCAACCTCTATAGACTAGAATAAATTGGTCGGAAGCTTGGAGAAATGTTTTGGGTTACGTGGACGATAAATTTTCAAGGAGGTAGAAAAACCAGACTTTAATTAATTAATGGGGCATACTCTTTGTTACGTGTTAACAATGTTTCAGTGTAGACGTAACGAATACGTAATTTAGCATATTACATAGTCTTTTAAAATTAAACGAAACACGTACATCGAAACGTAGACATTAGAGCGATGTATTCACGTAAAATTATGACGATGTACCAACAGGCATATACCTAGTCTGAAGCACGATGGATGTCGTCGGTATGTAACAATCGGTACGTAATAGCGATGTACTGCAACTCGTACTGTGTTTCTGACATTACGCGTTATATATAACGCACATGTGCGCAGTGTGCTATGTAACATTAAAAAAGTTCGTACACAGATAAACTCGCACTGATATTGCTACGATATAATTGTGTTTGCTGGGTTATTTGTTTCTTTAAAATTTGGCAGTTATATCGGGTGTCCTGAAAACTCTTTTTAATCACACTATAATCTTAGTGTTTGATTTGTACATCTTTTATTTTATTTAGTTTTGATACCTTAGTTTACTTGATTTGTATATTTTGTACAGAATATTTATTTATGACTGATGTCTTATGTTATGTATCAACTTTGATTCAATATAATATTTTGGTAATTATATTTGTTTTCTTTTATTGCATATGTAACCTCTTTACTGCGCTCAAGGCCGCAGCTGAATTTAATTGGGCTAATACAAAAATGGTCTTACGTTACAACATAAAATTACAAATAATTAGTTAACATTCTTCTAAGAAATACGAGACAAAATACCACTCTTTAATATAAATCATCTGGAACCAAGTTATAACATAAACTTTCCATATGTTGAATATGTAAATCTGACAGTCATGTTCACTGATGTTAACATTTTTTTGGGACTATAATTAACACAACACAATTTTAAAATAAAACCAGTTCACAACAACCACATAAATGTTCAAGATAAGGTATAATTGTAACTTGCCGTATGTAGATGGTATCATTAGTGTTTTTCATTCATGTTATATTATTTTACATGTTCCTTTTTTGTTTTTGAACCATATGTAAGAGGAGTAATCTGCGTAGAAGGGTTTTCTAAATAAATAAATAAAATTCAAACAAAACAAGAAATGTATTGACGTGACATTTTGTCGGCTAAGTCGTTACATTGGCTGACTTCTTATCTTAAATTAGAAGTTAACTATAATATGTGATTGCAGTGTTAAATAGGATTTGATACTTATTAAATAAATAGAGTATTTGCAAAAACACCATGCCGATGGATATAGTTTTAGTAAGGTTTATTTCTGTTATGTTAATTTAATAATCTTCATTACGATTATAATCTCTCACAAAAAATAGCTTAATGTCCAATGTCGTGTGTTTTTGCTCTACTATATTATACTTATTGTTAATTAAGATAATTTTTATATAGTAAAATCAGATTTTCAATTTTAAGTAACAAGTCAGCAGTTAATTAAAGTTGAACAAGTACCATAAGGACTATAGTAATCTCTTACATGTAGAAGAAACTTGTCTCAAATGTTGTAGTAATTAACTTTACTAGTAGATATATAGTAGCTATGAAATTATTTAATAACATTAATTAAACGTTACAACGATAATTTCTTGTAATACACAGTATTTGAGATTCAAATCAATTTATTGCGCACAAGTTGTTTTTTTTATTATATTCAAAAAGAAACTTGCAATGTGTAGTTTTATAAGCGTTACAATAATTTTAAATATTTGGTTAGCAGAATGACATACGAGACGCTTGTAAAATCAAACGTAAGGTTATGTAATACAAAGTGGCTATAAATTTCACCGTGTTAGTATAAGGTATCAAGGAAAATGTAAATAAATGTAAAAGCATACCCTTTTTCGCATCTCTCCGCAGTGAAAAGTGAGAATCGTAGTGGAAATCCGTGATGTGCCAGAAATAACCTGAAAAACAAAACACGTTTTAATCCAGTAAAGTGGCTGTAAAACTTCTTTCTAACATTGTTCGTTTCTGCCGCTACCCCACACCAAATCAACTAATTTCACTGATTAAATAAGTTACACGGTAATGGTACGGAAGATTGTCAAGTAACCACAAACAACTTCAAGTTTGATTATTTTCTACTAAATTTATTTCGTTGCTATTGATTCTTTTGATAGAAAATTTTATTAATTACACGCTTTATTTTTATTTTTCTGTTTTATATCACGTCGTGGAAGCAAAATCGATAAAGCATTCTTTGTTCTAATTTTAATTAATACTAAGATTTTTTGCAAAACGTAGCGGGTTTATAATTATATTCCAAGAATGTAAAATAGTTGTAAAAGCTAAATTTTAAAAATTCTTCTTTGCTTTCTGTTCATTAGTGTAACTATTATTCGATTCAGCGTACACATAACATATCGGTTTTCTGGGCTGTAATGAAACAAAGACTTTTCAAGTAAAGCTAGCATTTCAAAGAACCATACAATAGATTTAATGATGTAAATAGGTAACACAATCTGAGAATTTATTATTATAAAAACGTAGCTAACGAGTAAACGGTTTATAGGATGAGGTTGTACTACAAGAGTGAATATTAAAGCTCCTGCGGTATCTTTTTATGATTTTAATTAAAGAGACGTTGTAGAATGACAACAGCTGGAAGCAGATTTTACAAACCTTACGTTCATTACAATGAAAAACATTGATAGGTTTCAAAAAGGGTTTTCCGAGGTTATATAAAACAATAATATTTTTTTACGTTTATCTTTCTTTCTTAGCATTTTATCGCTAAATATTTTTCAGTTTCCTTGTCAAAACAAATAAAATACAACGGCTGATACAGAAATTTACAATTCAACAGGAACGGAACATAGCAGAATAGAAAATATTTTTCAGCTTCGTGCACTTCTTCTTAAGGATGATTTCCTGCAGAGATACGTGAATTTTTTTCAATCGAAACTTCAAGATTTATCTGGAGAAAATTTGAAATTGATACACGTACTTTTCTTCTTTTTTAAATTATAATCTTAAGGAATATTTTGTTCGCTTTATTAAAAATTTATTAGCTTTTTTTTTGTTGATTTGAAAGAAGTTTAAGATTGATGCAAATTTTATCAGAAAAAATGATTAAATATTTAAAGAAGGGAATCACCCACGTAGACGTTTTTAAAGTAAAACTTTTATCATCAATTTGACGTTGATTGGAAAAAGTTTGGTTTTGAAATATTTTACTTCGTTTCATTATACGAACGAGGGAAACAGCGTGCTAATTATGAAACCGTGAAAACCATTGCTAAATTTGTCATTCTCTGTGGTTTTACAATGGTTTTGTATTGTTTGAAATATATAAATGTGTACGCTATAAAATTGAAGTTATATTTTTCATGTAGTACTACAGTTAATAGTTTGTAACAAAGAACTGAGATAATTGGAATAAAGTTGACAAATACTAACAGTGGTTTGTAATTTAATATTCTATTTACAATCCCACTAAAAGATTAATATTTTACGTAACTGTAATAAATGAGAATTTGTATTTAATTACTAGGCATAGTACACACAATTATGCACAGTAGCAAATGTGATTTTAATGTCGAGAAAAGTCAATTAAAATAGAAAAGGGTAATAAAGATGCAATGACATTAGATGTAATTTATTAATTAATTTAATTAGCTTTTAAAAGGCGGTACCAGGTGGTGCTTCGTAAATAATATTCAATTGTTTTAGCCTACTTTTATTTCTCATTTAAATAATATTTTGTATTATTCA
Organism: Ignelater luminosus; assembly: GCA_011009095.1. Lineage (NCBI taxonomy): Eukaryota > Metazoa > Arthropoda > Insecta > Coleoptera > Elateridae > Ignelater > Ignelater luminosus. Next base: position 6,430 of record VTPC01001134.1, read on the forward strand.
CTCGTAGGTGATGCACAAAATATAGCTTTTGTATCTTTATATCGTTCCGTCATAATATTTCGAAAAAGAATGTAATGGAAAAATTATCTTACACATTTAATGCAAAAACATAGCCACTAGATTTGAAGAGGATTGCTCAAAACCGAAAATTAAACTAAAACTGACATGGACAAGGGTGATAATGAGAGAATGTAAATTACATATCCTGGTCACTTTAAAACTTTAGTAACTGAAAGTAATTAAAAAAGTCTTGACAGTCTAGTAAAATTTTTTTCAATTTTTTTGTGGCTTTTTCCAGAAAACTATTATCTCCTGGTAACATAAGTACAATACAATCGTTACATTTGGCACAAATCTGTTAGTTCGTTGTCAGTTATAATGGCGTGTAGTTCCTCTGAGGTAAAAAAATAGTTTCTCAAACTTTGAAACTTGTTTCTCTTATAACAAAGAAAATTCTAAAGAGTAGCAGGAACTTTGATATTGTGACCATAAATTTGATCAAATAAAAGAACAAGAAGATGTAAAAACAGTGCATGAGAAAATTTGTGTTGGTATAAGTAAGAAAACCAAGCGGTACAAATTTTAGAAGAATTCTGGGTCTGGGATCAACAAATGTCAAAAAGTTCAAAATTTTTAGTCAATATTCTGATTTCATTTTTTGGCAAATATGCGTTTCGCTATCCATTCACATTGTTAAGGTCGCAGAAAAGAAATCGCAGTTCAGGTAATTCACAAGATGGCAGTATTAGTGCAATTATACTATTTTTAAAAACGTGTAGCAGAGAATCATACATTTTACAGATAACAATATAAGAATCCTTATTACTTATTATTACAAGTTATGTACTTGGTCCTCTGAATTTTAGAATTTAGAAATAATTAAAAATATTAGTAGGTAGACCTCTGTAATAATTTTTAAGAAATTGTTATTATGATGTTGATCTGATTTTGTTGTACCCTTTAGTGTTCAGGTAAGTAGAAGGATGATTTGGAAACGATAGAAGCATCTTTGTATGTGATATATTCAACCGGTGTTGTGGATCTATTCAGTCAAAAACATTATCTTAGTTGCTTGCATGTACATGACGTAAATTGTCAGTGCCATAGTACATTGTTTGACTCTATTGTTTCTTACAGGTAACTGCCCCCTATTCTGGAATCAACCAATTCAAGAAGATAATGATTCGTGTAAAAATCGATTAATATGTCAATCATTTTCTCTTCTCAAAACTTACTGTCTTTAAAATTTTTTTGAATACCAACACCTTTAGAAGTCCAAAAAACAAATAAACATATTCTCTCTGGGCAATATGTAATTGACCCTAAACCTGAAAGTAATAGTCATATTCCATATTTAGTTTCATTTCACCATTTACAAAAGTACACCATTTTTCGCGCTCGGCACAATTTGAGCAGCGTCTTCGGGTGATTGATTCTGAGATGACGGAGGACATTTTATTTCCACAATACCATCTTCATCAATTAAACTATCAGGACTGGCACCCAAAAATGAGAAATCGTCATCAATAATTAATCCAGATCTGATTATTTCTATACTTAATTCTTGTTCAACTTCTTCTACAGCTATAGATTCCCTTAAATTTTCATACTCTATGTGAATATTGAGCCTAAAAGAAGAATTTATTATTTCAGCTACACTGCTTCGTAATTTGCATATTATTCCAAATTCCAGTAAACCGTTTCCTTCTTTCAACAAACCAGATGAGTTGCTTTCTCAATTTTGTTCCCTATTTGCTTGAGCTAACTGATTCAGAAATTCCGTCTTGCCTATTTCAATTAACTCAGGACATAAATCACTTTGATAGCTGTCACTCCTATAGCCGCATTTAGACCATAATAAATGTTAAGTTAGTTTTCCCTTCCTCAGAAGTTTTTGCTGTTGGTTTATAGCACATAGACTATCGTTCCACACTCCAAAGAATTTAAGTTGATTCATAGCCATTTAGCAATTCGCCTCTTTTGACAAAAACAATTGGCACGTTCTGTGTGGACTCCTAAACAGTGCCTGGGTATAAGTATGTCACTTTCCAAGAATATTATTTGGTCTTTCCTTTCTATTATTTGTCGAATATTCTTGGGGATAATTCCTTTTGTATAGAAGTTTTATTATAAATTGCTCTCATTTTCTTTCCGAAATTGCATAAAATTTGGTTTTTTTCAATTTCGGTCTCAGGACAATAAGGTAATGGAGTTCGCAATTTCTCCATCACGCTGCTATCGTCATCTCCAACTACTGTGGTGTATTTTATATCCTACATCATTCTACTAAGCCTAAACCTTTTAGCAATTATATCAGCTTCCATGGCTGATGGCGAGCCATTCCAGTTCTTATAGCAAATATGATTGATTTGCGATGATCCTGTATTGGAGTTTGCTTCCGTTTTGGCACAAATGTAACAATTCTTGTTTTTTATTGCCATGTATAATACTTCGTTTGTGACTTGGCAAATTATACAAGCCACAGCTACCATGAATGTGCTATTTATATTATCCATCCACTATTACCGTAATGCATGGGATTCCAGCAGCATTGAAAAAGAAAAATTCAAGAATTTTTAAAATACTAAGAAGTAGCCAGCAGAAAACCTTCATGTAAACCAGATTTCTAAACTGGATCATCGCACATCTTATAGTCTAAGATTTAGATTTAGAGTATACCAAACCTGAAACTTCATGCTTCTCAAAATCAATTTGAGTATTTTGAATTAGGGTGGTTTATTTTTCTAGCCAATCAAAATTATAACCAAAAGTGAGCTCAGTAAGACTAATCTATGATTGATGTATACTCTTGATAATGTCTTGTAGTACAGGTTACAGTTCTCAACTTCAACGATCTAATAAGTAACAATATCTCCTCTGTATAAGTTAGAAACCTACCTAGATATAAAATCAAATGAATATCCATCATAATCTTTTTAAAGTCTTGGTTACACAAAGTATCAGACATAACTGGAGACGAATTTTGTACCCAATTCAATATCCCATTCATAGTCACAATATGATGTCAACAAGTGACAAATAAATATAAAATTAAAAAAACTAACAATCGACAAATTACAAGAACTTTTGAAATTAAAAAAATTATGAAACTATGAGAATTACTTTCATCAATTTTCGAAAACTGAATTCCTCATTTCTCTTTAGACTTCCCTACCTTTCTTAGATTATAGTTTCTCCTTAAACGTAAACCAAAGAACATCCTAATTTTGTTATAAAAACTGAATAACCGTAAAACAAAGTTTGAGGAGACAAATCTATTTTCTTACAATGCGTGACCAAACTATAAAGCTATAAAATAATAAACTACATAAGATTTCTCCATAAAAATACATGTTAAATTAAAACACCGTAATAAATTCTTAATCTCGAACGACAGCATAGATATTATATGTATAATTAAAAATTAAATTTACAGAAATAAAATAATTCGCTATCAAAAAGATTCTATATAAATTAAAGATACGGTACTTACTAATCGTGGTGGATTTTATGGAAATCGATAATGTTAAGAAAAACTTTTCCTAATTAGAGATACGTAGTTGAAAAGCATTTTGTGAAAAACTTTCTTAAATGTTTCAAAAACTTTTTTCAAATAAGAAAAAAAAAGTTAAAAGTAAAATACTAACTTGCCTTCTCTCTAAAGTTCTTAGATTCGCTTGATGAAGTTTCAATTTAAAATAAGGAAAAATTCAAAATACATAAATACTTAGCTCTGCCGCTGTGGTGCCAACTTCTGAAATAATTAAATTTTTTTTAATCTACCTCTTTTTTATGACTGTTTTAATTGAATACTGCATTTGAATGTCATGAATATGATACCAGCAAAAGTAATGTCATTATGGAACCTTATTATCATAATTTTAAATTTTTAGTTTACGAATAAATTTAATGACATAATTGCATTGTTTATCATAAAAGCTAATTGGTGGAAAACAGTAAAACAGTAAAAAGATTTTTAATTATAAAATGAAATTGTTGCTATTTACTACATTCATAAAAAACCTATGAATGCACAAATTGTGGATTCGAATATTATTGGGCAGCAATGGCTATTACAAAGACAGAGAAACAATAGAAAGCTGGCTTTATTTTACAAAAACTTTATGAATCTGGATTTCTGTTTTAATTTCAAGAATGGATACAAAAAATAATTGGTTTTTGAATTTCAAAACACAATACTTTTGTAAATAGACAAAAAATGAATAAATATGGAATTTTTACCTATCAAGTCCTCCCTAAGATAGGTAAAGTAATTAATTTGACAAAATCTAAAACTATTGATTGGTGTGCTGTGTGCATAAAAAAATTATAATCAACCGGTTCAAACTAATAACAATTGTAGCTGAATTACTAAAACCATTAACCATCAAATTATATTAATTGAATAGTAAATCGTGGCTTATTTACCTATCGTAATGATATGCTATTTAATGAATTATAAAAAACACAGTAGCTGTTAGCTCTCATGATTAGTTTACATTAAACAAGTTCAGATTTTAAAGTTCAATTTACATCCAAACATAACTTCCATTAATTGTTTATAAAACAGAGGTCTCCTGAAATAGAGAGTGTCTCTAAAATCTTTGGTCCTAGCTTAACCACAGATTCCTGGAATCAAAATAAGACGATTTAACCCAAAGTTCTTTGAAAAAAAAAATGTTTTTTGCTTATAACGGTAGAACGCGCTAACTGATTTTAATACTTTTTGGTATGACATAATTTGATATAATTTTGAGCTTCATTGGTACACTGAAAGGGTACGATAGTAATTTTTAGCGCGGAGGCTGGGGGCTTCCATATTTGTTTTCTGTAAAGGTACACACTCTAGTAACATTTTTTGTATCTTGACCATTTTTGATATCTGGTACGGTTTATCCACAAAAAGAATAAAATCTAAATGCACTCTCACGGCTTTTTTGACAACACACTTTTAATCTACTTAGCCTCGATGAGATACAATTAGAGACACAAACAGATGATTAGGAAGAATTAACAATACATTTAATTTATAACAAATGTTCGAAATGACCCCCATTTTCTTGAATACAGGGGTCGACTCTACGCAAAAAAATAAATAAACTGAACTGCTTGCAATACTTCCACATTGTTCTTTTCTGCTTGCACAGCATTTCGTATTCTGGCCCATAGCTCATCCTTAGTAGTTATAGGTTTGGAATTTGTGTTGCTTTTCAGTGCGCCCCACAAAAATGTGTCACAAATATTTAGGTCCGCTGAGCGAAGCGGCCATTGTATAGATGCATCCATTTATTGGGAAATTTTCATGAAGATAAGTTCGAACAGTGTAAAATGAGGGTGTGCTACATCATGTAAAAACCACATATTATCTCGAAGATCCGATGGCAAGTCATCCATTAGGTCTGGTAGGGTATTTTGTAAACAAAAAACAGCCATTGCCATCAACAAATAATATATACACAACAAGATACTGCAATTGCAACGAACTTGAAATGAAAATAAGTGATAATTATTAATAATCGTTAAGCAAACTTATGTTAATTGTTTTGTACTTTTGGCAAGCGCATACTCAATTGTTTCTCATCAAGGCTAAGTAGATTAAAATTGTGTTGTCAAAAAAACCGCGAGTATGCACTCAGATTTTATTTTTTTGTGGATAAACCATACAAGATATCAAAAATGGCCAAGATACAAAAAATGTTACTAAAGTGTGTACCTTTGCAGAAACAAAGTATGGAAGCTCTCAGCCTCCGTATTAAAAATTACTATCGGATTTAAAACGGGACATATCCTTTTTCGTACCCTTTCAGAGTATCAAAGAGCCAGAAATTATATCAAATTATGTCTTATACTAACGAGGAACATCACACCAAAAATTATTAAACTCAGTTGGCGCGTTCTATCGTTATATGCAAAAAACATTTTTTTGACGTTCACTAGCGGCTTAACGAAGCAACTTTGGATGTAGGTAAGTTGGATTAATCGCCTTTTTTGATTCCAGGAATCTGTGATTAAGCTGTGACAAACATTTCAGAGACACCCTGTATATGCAAGTGCAAAAAACAAAGAGCTAACCTGAGTATTACGACACTGAAAAGTTAAGATTTACTCTAATTTATAAAACAAACTTAAACAAAAAAAGAGAAATTCTGTATAAAAATACTATCAATGAAGATCATAGTACAAGATTTTAAATATATATCATTCACCTTGTTTTCAGATGAGGGTTGTTTTTGATTTGTTAAGTTGGAAGCAATGTGGCTATATTTTTGTTATATTAGAAACCATGTATGCTTTCCAAATAACATTTTAACAATGTTACCTTTTTTACATTTTATTCTAGCCATCATGCATAAAACAAGAATATTTAAAAAAAATGTTTCACAATTCCATTACCTAAAAAGGTATCTGGCAACATACTAAGCAATAAATGATGAAAAACATAATCTTTAAATTTCAAATAAGTATGTCAATGTAATTTCGACATAAAAAGCCTCATTTACGCAATTCTGTATCCCATTCACATAACTTAAACTCAAATATCCAGGCTAGGTACCATCTAAAAACAACGTAAACGTATTATACCAAACCAACTCTTAAACCATTTGTCTCCTATTTAAATTAACCCAAAAATGAAATTTTAAAATTTTATAAGCATTAAAAATTCTTTTAGCGAATAGAAATAAATTGGAAAAGTGCGCGAGCATTTTAAATAAAATTGTATTGCGTTGTTATGTGTAACATAGTCCAACACCGTTGTTTCATTTATTTAAAGTCAACATTATTTTCAATTTGAGTAAGATTTATCTTGTTGTTTTTGTGCCTTTAAAAATAACATCGCCATCATAGACTCCATTTAAAATGGATTGTTTCGGCAAATCTACTTTTTCACATTGTGTATATATAAAAATGTGTTTTCTTTTCTTTAGAAAAAACCAAAAGCAACAAAAAATCTAGATAGAATATTAAAGTTAGCTAAATCAGTTAGTTTTTTGTAAATAAGAGAAACAATAACAAAAGCAACAGGATTTTAAAAAGCTATAATGAAATTGTTTTGATTCTATTGATTGTTCTCGAGCAAAATTGGTTTTTGGAAAAGTTTTAGAACTAGTATAAATACGACCCAGGTTTTATCTTCAAATTCTATTGTCAAAAACTGTTAATAAAGGTAATGTAGAAACCCTCTTTTTTTAATTTTCAGGAAAATGGAATGTTTTATATCAGCTTCTAGCGGGCGATTAACTTCGTAGAGGGTTCGTTGTAACTTGTAAAGAAGATGGACGTGGTCAGTAAAAGATTAATTGTTCTACCCCTATCTCCTGTTGTCGAAACCATTGAACAAGTGCCAACTCCATACTCAATGAATTTCAATCATTCTGCGTTTCCAATCTCAGCTTAGGACGGTAGTAATTAATTTACCGAATTCATAGAAATTCTAATTTAAAAGGTTTTAGAATGAATTGGCTCTGACATTTATCTAGAAAACCATTTAAAAGGCATGCCATAATGTAATTAACAAAATTATTATTTTTTATAAGCACTACTATTATGTAAATAATCTGCTTTTGTTTGAAACTATGTAAAAAGTTTTAAAAATTTGATTTTCCCTTTGTTAGTTAGCAATTACAAAATAAAACCATTCATATAAACACGACCAACTTTTATAATTTACAAAGTGTTGTTACCATTAAAGTCATAGGTGGTTACTAACATCCAAAATGTGCTATTGCAGCACTATTATATCGAATATTAGGAAGGGACGTTAATGGGAGGGACAGAAAAAATGTTGTCAATAATTATAAATTGTGATATAATATAGGGAGATCGGTACTAATAACTGTTGTAATAATATCATCAGCATGATTAATATACGTAAATAACTGCTTACCCTGGGATAAATTAATTTATAGCTTAATATACGAGAGTTAAGTGTGTTAATTAATTTACAGTTTCCAACTACCACAAGGCAACGTTATGAAGTTGGTAGTGCAAATCTACGACTCTCATAATCACAACAAATGCAAAATTACAAGAATATTTATATTTTCTGTTTAAAGTTTTAAATTTAATTAAATGCTAGCGCGGAAGCGAGAAATTTCAATCTTCCTACATAGGCTATTACCGTGTATGCATGTGTATAACAAGAATATTAGATTATTGTACTGTAATAAAGCAATAATAGTTAAAGTTGTATAGCTGCAACGACCATAAAATGAAGGCACGTATTTTGTGATATAGTACATACGATACATCTTTATATTGATCGGAATGCATTTATTGCAAAATATAAAGGAGCAGCAAAAGACTGTTCGCCATCTCATCGAGACTGGTAGTTTCTGTGTAATGTGTTTGATATATTACACTAGAATAATCCAGTTGATACAATCTGTTATTACATAGTAAGTCAAGTCAGAAAAATGCTCTGTCAGTATTTCTACTGGAATCAAAATAAAAAAGAAAAAAGTTAGAATTAAACAAGCACATTAGTATATCACAAAATAGATAGAACTACATAAACTGAAGGACAACAACTCTGAAAAGATACATACAATAATAATAATAATTTATTTCCCAATGTAAACTAAATATTGTATGCATAAACAATGATATACAGATTAGAATTACTAAGAAAATTGTTTGTTTTAGAACTTAAATTGATTGAACATTGCGAAAAGATCATTATGCCACTTCGAGAATCTTGCATAATAAGCCAGCGTTTATATCTACACAGTTGCTAATATTGTGATTACTGCAGATGTGATTTTAAAAAGACATTAGTTCTACCAGTTGCTAGGTAGAACATGGTACGCCTTCTACTATTAGGTCTTAGGATAAAAAAATCAAGAATCTGTAAACGATGTGAACAATGGATACCGACGTGTGACAGCCTATATAAAAAAAACAAGACCTTATATTCTTCTCGATTCATAAGATTTAAATTGAAACGCATCTAAAAGAATCTGATGATCTATCCGTACCACGAGTTTTAAACCATATAAATTTTAAAAATCTTCTTTGAATCCGCTCAAAAACGTTTTTGTGGCATCCGTAAAGAGGATTCCAAACTAGAGCACAATATTCCAGCTTGGCACATATTAAAGTAAAAAATCGTGTCAATGTTAGTAAACTGTTTGCAGTTACGCACGATAAACCCTAACGTTTTGTAAGCTGAAGGGAATGTCTGATTTATGTGAGTTGTAAAGGTAAATTAATTATCAAAAATTAAGCCTAGGTCATTATCTTGGTCGCAACGTGGTAAGTCTACCTGGTCAATAGAATATTTAAAGATAATTGGTGAATGTTTGCGTGTATGTGACACTATTTTATACTTTGCAATATGCAATAGTCTGAGATAATATTTACTTAGGTCAGATGTAATGTTATTTTAAAATTCGCACTAAATCCGCCCCTGTGTTTCAATTTCGTTCGGATATTTGTTTTCTTGACGCGCAATATTTAGATTGTTTCATTAAACGAATGTTTGTTATAATGTTATTTTAAAGAATTAATATTTTTGTGGTCTCGACACCTAGACTCCAGTAGACGTGTCTTTCGTTGATTTCCAATATCAAATGCCCAGAATCATTAGTTGCAATATTGCAGTCACACAGTCTCGGGGAAGTCAAATTTAAACTAGCGAATCTACAAGTAAAATTTTCCATTGTCGCATAGAGTATTAATGTCTTAATCTGTTAGGGTGTATATCCGACTTTTTAACCCCACTTCCGTAAGTACGAACTGCGTAACAAAAAACGCGGTTAGGCATTACGTGGATAGCTGTTGACTTGAACCAACGTGTGGTAATTTTCGACGTTTACCTCAACATCCCCTAATTGGATTCAAACCAAATTAAGTGAAGCGATCCTCTTAGAAAAAAAAAAGAGATCGGACTGGAGAAATCGTAATTTCTTCATGTCAGAGACGCGCAATAGTCGCGGAAGAAAGTGGTTTGTTTGCCAACAGCAAGGCTTATAAATTTCGTTATCGTGGGGAATGTATAACCCAAATATAATTACGCTGGTGTCCTCCAGGAAGCAGAAATTGTAGAGGGTAGAAACGCAACCATTTTGGCCCCGTTGGTGTAGCATCTGTGTGTATACTACATTTTGGAAGCTCCGCAAAATTTTAATAGTGCTTGAGACTCAGTGATTTTCGTTTATAAATTTGTGTGTAAACGCCTGGATTTTGTTCTTATGTTTTTTTGTGATTAACGTAAAATAAGTAGTTGTTCTTCGAAATTAAAGTTTTCTCAATTATTGGATCTAGCTGCCTTTCATCGGAAAACAGAGTTCTGCACATACCTTCTGGAAGAAAGAATTCCTGTATGAGTAAGAAAGAAAACCTGCTATGTTTTATTATATGAATTTTAATGTTTACAGATTAGGAGAACGTCGAACGTTGTAAAATATTTTATACGAAAACTTTGCTTAGACAGGATCAGTTTTATATTGTTTTATTGAATCATAATTTTTACAAGTAACTTTTTAACTAATTTGTAACAGGAACGTTCCCAGGTAATTTTAGCTGGTGTTTGATAAATTGTCGCAACAAAAATTACTAACTTGGCAATCATTTCTTTGTTCTTAAATGTAAAGTTCAGTTGTCAATATTTAACAATTTATGGTCAAGTTACCTTATTTGGGTTGATTAATATTTGAATTTTGATCTTTTGTGTTCTATTTTAAAATTTTAACGCAACAGAATCATTTCGCTTTGTTTATTGTAATAATTTGCTTTTCTTATAGTTTGTTTCTGTTTTTATTATTTTATCGACTCTGTTCTCCAAACAGAAATTAATTTATGCTTCTTATTGATATTCTTTTGTAGTGTTATTTTGTTATTGTTTTTTTGTATTTTTGTTTGTGTGTGTTTGACTCATTTTTTTATTATGATTATTGTTTTAATAAATGTAAGTAAGGTCGACTTTTTTGTATTTTTGTTTTTGTAAGTGGATCTCTGGTCCAGGCGAAGCAGCTTAATTTCATTATTTTGTTCTTTTGGCTATCAAAAAGCACGTAGTGTATATTCCAAATTTCAATTATAGACTAGATATCTTTGCTCAAGAGAGAAGTAAATATTGAATTGGCATTTCTCTCTTGTATCGTTTTAAAAAAAGGAAGTCTTCAGAGGACTTCCTTAGCAAAATTAAGTAAGACAAATCAAGTGCTTATACAGTGTTTATTTTGTGTATTGAGTCTCATTAGTGAAACGTCAGAGCGAGTTTTAATAGAGCTTCCACGAGGTAAGTTACACACAGGGTGAGGTTTCGTAAGAGGCCTATGCACAGGGTGTCGGATTCACGAGTAGTCGCGTGACCGACCATCAGAACCCTTCGATCTACGACTGCTGGTGCCCTCTTTGACGACCATCTATTAGTTTAATAAGAGTTTTGGAAAACGGTGAGCTTCTCTTTGTGAGAGACTAGCCAAGTTTATTTGAGAACCCACCCCATCTGCGGCATGAGCTACGGGATTTAACATCTACCATTGGTCTGGACGGGACTTGTGCATACCTTTGAGCACTGGCCCGTTACACAGATTGTAAGATAACACAATCTAGTTGCGAGCTTATACTAGGTCGAAATATTTTTACATCGTATACAAACATTAGCAAGTTTAACTTGATTTCACTACTTATATCATTTAAATATCCCTTATATCACAAGGCGAAAAGCAAGGATCCCAAATTCGAGCTCTGTGGGACTCCTGATGGTGCTCTAAATTTGTTTGATGTATAACCACATAGTGTGACCTGTCTTCTAAGTAAGATCTGAACAAGGTGTTAAGAACATTTACTAGTTATCGTCCCGGTTAGCATTATGCTAAATTTTCATTTAATATCTATTTTAATATTTGTAAGATATTTTGATTTAAAAGAAAAAATATAACATTGTTTAGGCTATTTTGTTAGTTTTAAGAAGTGCGAGCGTCAGGGGGGGTATAGTGCGAAGAACAGGCAGTCGAGGTCAGGACTCAGCGGGAGATGATTAATAAAAAAGTATTCCGATTAATTCGGTTTGGTGTTTAAAGAAAACGTGGATTTTAGTAACAAGTAATAGTATTGTTACACTTGTTATTGTGAGTGATGGTTATGGAAACAAAGAAGAGATCTCATTATTGGGTTGAATCGTTAAATGAAAAAAGATTTGCAGTACTTATTGGTAGAACAAAGGGAGTCGCGTCGTTGCATTATACCGGCAAGGGCAAGATCGAGGACGGGCGACGTCACGGCTGAGAAGCGCCAAGAAATACATGGTTAGTACGTAACAACGCGGCGAATTAAGCGATAGCCGTAATTTCTTATTTTTTGAATGGTTATTGTTCTTTTAATAAAAATGTTTTAACATCCTGATTTGGCCCAGCTGTCAGAACCCTACTTGATTTCATCATTCTACCAAATGAGCTACCACATATTGTACATAAAATTATTCCGTTCCGAACTTCAAGCTGTAAATAATTCTCTCGTCTTCAATAAAGGTTATTCGCTTTTGTAAAGTCAAGAAATAAAATGTTTGTCTCTTTTTCGCTCCCTCTACTGCGATTAAACAAAGTTCTAATACCTTAAAAATTAAATATACCTCTATTTTTTTCTATTTCATTATTTTTGTATGCCAAGGATTTTGTTGTTGAACTCCATGCAGTAGACGCATAAATTTCGTCCCCTGACATTAAATGCAAATTAGTCCTGCGCGGTCATTCCAGTTCATGTCCGATGGAGTGAGTAATTTTCCCCATCTTTGCGTGTACCAATCAACGCAATAATGTCGTCGTTCGGGCGAATAACGTTATCAAGGGGAACCGACGTCACGCGTTGGTCTCCGGTTCCCGCCGCTTCTCGCTCGAGAAGTGGAAAAAAAGACAAAGTCTGGCTTGAGCTCTCGAAAAGAACGCTTGCGTTCCGTTCGTTTTATCTCGATACCTGGAGATTCTTCCCTTTTGGGAATAACAGAAGTCGAGAAATCTTCTAGTTTAGGATTGAGTTATCGTGGTTATATCTTTAACCTACCCTGAACACAGTTCTTCGGCGTGAAAACGCGTCGCGTCTTCTAAGCATCAAGTATAAAGTTTTCCCCCGGTTTCAGGAAGAAATATCGCAGAATTCGTTGTTTATTTGATATCACAGTCTTGTGACTGGATAAGGTAATCTCCAGAAGTTATTACCGCCACTATAATTATCGTAAGAACTTTTCGTACAATTCCCTCAAGCATTTCGGAACGTATCTCTACTTGTTTCTCTGGGAATCCCCCAGCCGGCAGCTGTTTGACCCAGTTTCATTGTACGTCGCTCCAGTGCGCAGCAGATTCTACCATAACAGCTGTTATTAGTTTAAGTGAGTGTAAAAAGCCAGTATAAAAGGTTTTGTGCTAATGTTTATAACCAATTATGTGTTAATGTTATTATCACCGAACGTATTGGGATTTATTATTATTTGTAAGTTTATCTTATCTTATAACTATATTATTACTTCCGAAATTATCGAACATTTGTTTACGTTCTTGAAAGAACCATTTATACGTTTCGCAGTACAAATGAGCTACGAAATTCTTATGCATCTTATAAAAAGTTGCTATTGTTTATTTAACTTAAAACTTAAGAAGTTATTTTGCTGTCATTTGGTTGGGACATGGCTTAACTACAGACTCCTGGGATACAAATTAGAAGATTTAACCCAACTTACCTATATTCAAAATCGTCTCGTTAAGTTGGTACGAAGAGTCAAAGTTTTTTGAAAAAAAAATTAATTTTGCGTATAAAAATAGTAGGCTTTGATCAATTTTTATAATTTTTGGTATGGCATGTTTTGTGACTATAAGTTTCGAGATGGTTTTGGTCATCATCAGTAAGTTGTAAGTCTATTAAACAAGAATGTCACACTACAGATTTGTTGACAACTTTTTAGTACCTAGGCTGAGAACTTTCAATTTTTTTTCCAAAAAGATACTTTCTTTAGAAACATTTTTTCTATCTTTGTAATTTTTGATAACGCTTAAGGTTTGTCCGCAAAAAAATAAAATCTGATCTGATGATCATGCTGTTTTGATAGGAATAATCTAAAAATAATCTAGTTAGCCGGAATACCCATCTTAAAATGGCAAATCAGTATCATTTGTTTGTTACATGTCAAAATGACAGAAATTTAGTGCGATAAAAATTAAGTAACATTACACTGAATATTGGAGAAAACTAGATCCAACAATCTACCATTAGCGTTATAGATGCAGTTGTACTGCGTAATATCTAATAATTCGTAGAAATCTACTAGTAGTAGTAGTAGTAGATTACTTAAAGTATCGTCAGAAAGTAAATTGTTAAAGCGAGATATATTGAGGTCTCCACAAATTATAAGTTTCTTCGTAGAAAATTATAACTGAATTAAGTAATCCATCAGAAATTTAAGTTCCTCAACAGAGGGAGTGCGTGGTATGTAGAAAGTAAAAATATAAAAAGTAAACAAGTTAAGAGTGTTTTTACATCCTACAATGTCAAGAGACGGAAGAAGCAAAATCAAGTTTGTTAGTTTTAACTTTTCTGAAAAGATTGTACTACTTATAGTAATCAGTCACCTCCACCTCGTGTAACATTAATTAGTTCAAAATTGCGATCACGTCGTTAGACGATTTAACTGCCAGAAAAGAAGAATTCGGAACTTAACACTTCATTGTTAAACCATGATTCAGAAAGACAGATGGTGTCGTACTCACTATTACTAATCGAAGCATAAAATTGATGAAATTTATTCTTTAAGCTTCTAACATTCTGATAATATCATGATATAACAATGCCGCTGGGACGCTAGTTTTTTTTTGCTGTGATTAGCACTCGTACTCTGGAAATTGGAAACAATTATAGATATGACATTAAGATATCTAATCGTCAGATTTTCGATAAGTTAAGTGTATACTACACCATACATTCTTGATAAAAAAAATCCATATTACACCTTCTCAAATGGTTGTGCTGTTAGATTTATGAAAACAATTTTAGTGGCATTGCAATTTATGCAAGAAATGAATTTGTGTCATAATACAAAAATTAATTTTACGGACATAAAGATACGACCTCTAATGACAACGGACAAACAAAAGCGTATAAATAACTTTGTAACGGCAGAAAAGTACTTTTTGACCAATAAAGTCTTATTTTTTATTCATATTGATTACCAAGCTAATTAAAAGCTACAAACTATTGTGTAGAATAAAAGAATGCAGGCGGCAAAGTCGCATTTAATATTTAACACAGTTTACGCTGGAAAACTTTTGATGTAAATAACTTTGAACAATCTAACTAGTTAATATGTTAAAAATATAATTAATATAATTAACTTGAAACTTCAACCAAGTAATTTATAAATCCTTTACATTAGGCTTGGATTTTCTTGGAGTGAATAAATGTAAGAGTAGATGGAATTCAGACAATGATTTTGATAAAAATCCAATCGCTGAAACTGCAGATGAAATTCTAATATCGCTAAACAATGTCAGAAAAGCAAAATGGAATCAACTTATGGAAAATATGAATTTTATGCATGCAAGTTGTAATAGTTGAACTCTTCTTAGAAAACTAGAAAGCGAAAGTAAAACTAATAAATCTGCAACTAGAATTTGTGCAAATTCCATAGTATCAAAACTAATAAATATTTCTAACTTTGCTGAACTTACTAAAGAGGATATAAAGAAAATGAATCACTTATTACATAAACAAAGGAAATTAGTAACTCCCTCTGCAGACTTAACCAGATCTTTCACTATGGAAGAATTAAAAGGAACTATTGATTTAATGAAAGTCCGAAGAGTTGCTGCATTTGATGGTATTTATCGAGAATTTATCAAGGATCTAGGAAATTTAGCCATCAAATGGTTATTATCCTTTCTTAATGATATTTTAATTTTAGTAAAACTTCCAAATCTATTTCAATTTGTCAGTTTCCTGTTATAAAATATAGGCCCGATTTCATAAAGGAAGTTTTTATAAAATTCGACCCCGACAGTGTTTGACTAAACGTTGATTGAATTTCATAAACAGTGTCAACACGAACTAGATATATTTGATGTGATTCTGCGACACCGTCAGCAACAATAAAAAAATTGCTCATGTTCCCATAGGCTGATTTCATAAAGTTTTATATAAAGCCGCAGTTTAGATTTTAGACAATGACTAAACATCGTCTGGATGTGTCAAACATAGACTTTTTTAGTCGTTCTTTTTGTGTTTTGCTCAGATATTCGTGGGTACTGACAGCATTACTGTATCAAACCAAACAAAAAATCTTAGACGCGACCGTAGTTTATTCAGACACTGTCTTAAGTAGTCGTCGATGTTTTTAAAAACTTCATTTACGAAATCAGCCCATCGAGTTGGTCAATGACTTTTTACCTGTTTTTTACTGTACATATACTAGGCCTGTGTCCGTCTCAAAAGCACTAATTTATCACTGAAAGGTAAACATTTTCAATTTTATTATTTTTGTTAGCAGTTGTTTAATGATCTTTCTCTGTGAAATTTTTAGATTCTGTATCCCTGACAGTCGATACTATTTTCTAAAAACGTCTTTGCTAATTCTCTAGTACGTTTGAAGCCAGGCCTGGTAAAAAATACAAAACACGCTTGAATAGATCGGTTGCTAACAATGAACAAACCTAATATCTCTAGAATCATAGGATGTTGTTAGTAAGCTATCATCGTTCTGATACTCTTGGTGTTAAAGGGTTAAAACTATTCTGTTAACTAATCGTAATTTTGATTTGGAATGCGCATAATCAACTGTCTGAGACCATAAGCTAAATAAAATCAACATTCACTTGTCAGGTAGCGCAACTTATCACTACCTCTATACCAGAAAATCACAATGTTTTGGTATGTTGATCCAATGGTAACCTTACATGATCGTAAGTGACGGTAGCGCCTCCTGGCGGCAAAAACCTTAAGAATTTCCTGGACCATATGCGTAACATAGATATACCAGGAGCAGAGGAGTCGTTTTAGGGACTTCCTAACCATCTACCTATCCACACTATCAAATTCTGATATATTGGTGTCGTCAGTAGCGGGTGCCGTAGGATTTTTAAAAGATATAGAAATAAAAGTTAGGGGTTTCGTTCCTCTATGGAATATATACCCAAGGGAACGAATTTTTCTATCTTCAAGATTTTACCGCTAGAGGTCACGGCAGAACGAGCAAAATCCAACTTGAAAATTTTTTTTCAATAACAGTAAAAGATGAGCGGGTTGCGTTTCTGAATTTGTAAATACGAAACCATCTTACATTTCTAACAGGCAATAGTATCCCGGTAAACAAGAAAACACGAGCGCTAACACTGAGCATTTTTGGAAACTGACGAAATATACTAAACATTCACCATTGCAGTTCGATGTCCTTTCGTTTTTGCATCCCCACCCTTGCATTTTCTTTTTCCGGCATATTCCGGGAACTCTTTTTGCAGTCAATGGTACTTGATGACTCAACATGTGAGCCCGGCTCGGACAACCATCTTAGTCTAATCTAATGTTTACTTATCATTTATCATATAATATGAATTTTTAACGGAATTGGTCAGGTACTAAAGCCAACATTCCGATATTATAATTCAAATAGTATTCTGGACACTATGGGTTTTCTAATTTTCATAAGATGAAAATGAATTAAACGTCAGTCGTACTTAGCAAATAAGTAGCACCTAAATGGAATTCATAGCTGTAACTTCTGTTCTTATACTTTTATGCCTTTTGCAGCGCCTGAGACGACTCGCTTCCGAAATTATACTCAAGTTGCATGAGTTCAGTGAAGCAAAGTAGAGGAATATTCTAGAGTAATCGAGATGAGCTCCTAACCACCAAAATAAGAAAGATTTTACCAAAATATTGTTTGATAATTTGCTATTATCTTTGAAAGCAAACACGACTACAAAAATACAATGGAGATGCAGGCCAGAAACCAATTAGAAGTTTTCGTCATATACTACAAGTTTCTGATACACCTTCATAGTAATATAGTGCAGTGTTATAGTAATACAATGTGTGGATGTTACAGTTTGCAGAAGTATCAAAAAATGTTACAACAAAAGTCGCACAGAACAGATAAACAGTTTCAATGAACTTTATTATTTAAAATGTTTGTAACAAGATTTCCTCAAAATTTTGTATTTGTAGTGAATTTCCGACTGGATGGTTTTCTTATTCAGGATAATAGCAAACTGCAAACTTTCACTTGTAAGATAATACTTGAACCTTCTTTTTAGAAATTTGTCCTCTGTGAATTCCGAAAAGCATATGATAATGGAGATTAAAGGTAGAAATTATTAGTTGAGTATTGATATAGTATATTAAAAAACTAGTTGTTTAAAGAAAATGGTATTAACTAGAAAATTAAACTAAAGCTGATTGTATGATGTGTTTGATCACAGTAACAGATCTAAAAGATTCTACTTATAATAATCAAAGAAATGGAAATTTGAGTTTTGTGATCACCATGTATAACAAAATCATTCAATCAAAACCTCAATAATGGTTTAAGAGAACAAAAATCAAAGTTTACTCTGGTAAAAATAAAATATTTAAAATTTCTTCGGTTAACAGGGCAAGTTAAAAAAGAAACGATTAGGTTTAGCAACTAACGATGAACCAGGAGTAAGAAAACATCAAATATCTGTCTGTTTATAAAAGATAATTCTCAATTGTAAAGGTATCGTTTACATTTACATCCCTAGAGAATTACGTATGTGCAGTGCAGTCGAGTCTTACAATTTCTGCTATTTCTAATCAAAGTTGTTGAACATCATTCACTTTGCATCTTTCTAACTTTCTAATTTTAAGTCTCACAATCAGATTTTCACTTGTAGATTCTTAATTCAAAAAATACTAACGTAAATATTTATCTACTAGCAGAAACGTTACCATGCTAAGGTACTAAAATAATAGAAACTTAAATTCACCTGGTATTTCAATATATCAAATTGTGTCACTAACATAAACTGTTTGTCGAAGTTTGAAAGAGCTATGAGTTAGGGTTTTCCTTTCAAAGGGTTTTGTAAAATTAAGAAAAAAAATTACATTCTGTCACGAAATCATGAATATTTAAATACACTAAAAATTGTTGTTTGAAGGACAGAGCAGCTGTTATTGACTAGAGGTTAGAAATATAAAGTGGTTTAGAAGATGTTAAGATAAGATTAAAAAGATATGCTGATTTAAAAAGTGTATAAAATTATAGAACAACTTACATTAAGTTATTTATTTTTGTTTGGCCTTAGCCACTGATTATTTTTTATCATGTGTTTGCGTAATCCTGGAAATGCCAAATTTGTGGTTTATATCACATATAAAGTTTCTTTGTGTGTACACAATTTAATATTTTCTACATTATATTGAATTTTGTATATATTATAAGTAATTTAGAAACAAACATATATTGATTCTTTTAGTACGTTAAATATATTTTTGGGTTTAATGAAGTTTTTTTATGACAATTCATAAGGTTGCAATAAATCTAACGGGCATTCAAAAAAACAGGTGGGTAACATTTTTATGGTCGTTGAAACTTATTGCTTTATTGATTGATATTGTCCAATACGCTCTACGATAACCTATAAAAATGTAAAATAAAAACAACAGTCTGTTCGAACCACGTTTACTTTTTAACCCCCTGGTAATTACATCTGAAACTACCTTGTGCGAGTGCTTAAAATTGTAATGAACCGGGCCAAAGTAAATTGGAGAGCAAAATTAAATTGAAAATCCGTTACTAATTCAGTAGCAAAACATAACCATCCCGTCCATGAAAACCAAACTTCAACACACGCACGTAAATTGAGCACGAAACAATTTTTTTTGTATAGCCTCCAAGAATTCGTTTCGTTTTAACAAATAATTTAACAGTGTGATTGGCAGTTTTTCACGTTCATTCTATGTAAAATGTAAAAACGAAAAACTGGACAACCGTTAAATGAAAATCTCCGCGCTTTTTTCAAAATTCGACATCAAACAATGTAGGTGCGTTCCAAGATGAATGCTATTAACTTAATGTGGAAATAGCTTAGCAGCAATCATTCTCACGGGAATTACGTCATCAGTGAGTTTGCTCGGTTGTTAGGGTTTAGTTTATTAACTACCAAACGTTACAGAAATGGTTTCTTATAACTTATACATGAAATTAGGGACGGCATTTTTGCAGTTAAGTTATATTTTATGCACCCCAAATTTACTCCTAAGGGAAACAAAATGATAATTGCTAATTTACAGATACCTTTTCAAATTTCTCGGTATGCATTTTTTATTTTTTTTTAATCAAGCTCTTTTATAAGCCAATGCTGAATGAAAACGTTATTACTTAGTATGTAACGTATTACATAATACATAACATGTTTATATGTAGCGCAAATCTAATTCTTTTAAGCCAGCTAATTGTAAATAATGTAAACTGCTAGTTCGCAATGTCTGTAATGTAAAGATACGCATAAATGGGGAAGGATTAAATATGTAGTAGCTCTTAGTTTAATTATCATCATATAACTACGCGTGTTTCTGTTAATTAACATTAAAATTGGATGTATAATTTACCTACGGTTTAGACACATCAACTAAATGATTCAAAATCCCCTGGAAAATTCTCTTTACTGCGTTCCTTCTTAGCTTAGAAGTATTTAAATGATTATCTAGATAAATATTTTCTTGAATTTCCTTGATTCTGTCAGCGTACACCTTTTGACTACTTATTATTTAGTAAAACTAAAGCTTTGCATTAACAACATTTCTAGTTGCTTGTTTTATTTACTTTACATTAGGATATAGTAGCAATTCAACAAGTACACATTAATCTTCTTCATTCTTACTGTGAATACTCTATTCTATCATGATAATGTTGCAGAATGTACAAGTGAGTACATATTTGCAGACTGCGGTGCTTTAGATACAGATACAGCCTTACATTTTTACCTCTTTTGTAGTAGTAAGCTATAGGAATTCCTGATGTTACTATTTGATTTAACCTTAAACATTTAAAATATACGTTAGTAAAAAACAGCGTTTTTCTTTTAACAATTTTATAATTTACTAGGCAATCTTTAAAGCAAACCTTAAATAGAAATTTTAATTTGTTTACGCGTTTCAGAAACATCCCTTGAGTAAGTCAAGCAATAAGAAAGTAATATCAAATTTATTTCTATTGAATGTAATTAATTGATAATAAGCGAAATCCAACTCTACAATTGGAAATCTTGAAAGTCAACATGTTGTGTTGCCTACTGTAGACCATCGATTGATCTCATTTTCATAAAAACTGAAAAGGGTGTTAAAGCGTGCATTACCGTTCCAGCAAAGAGAAGAAAGCTTGCCAAGTAAGACAAGTGTACTGCGTCAAATTAGTCTTAGACAACTACTGGGATTGTTTTGTCACAAGCACCATTGCTAGTAAATTAGACACCAGAAATTGCATTGTTCTTTTGTGAATATAAACTTGAGTGAAGTCCATTTTACCTTTGAGGTTAACATCTGGATAGCGATCTGTGTATCTTTTGTAGAATGAAAGTAAGTTTCGTTGTGAAATACTTGACTGTGGAAAGTTTTAGTTTTAAAGGTTATGGAGATATTCGCGTGCTGAGAATTGACTTTATCACAAGAGACGGTCTAGAAAACCTCCAAGTAATTGGTAGCTTGGGTACTTAATTCTTCTGTGATCTTTAAGAAAACTAAGTTGAGAGTATTCCATGAGCTGCTAAATTTATTGTACAGGCTGTTCAAATTCTTTGCGGAGTTACTTGGATGTTAACTTCTGTATTCATTGGGAATTTACTTATAAAACCTATATATTGAATAGTTATGTTAACAAAATAAACATTAAAGTATTCAACTTCAAGTAGGGAATATTTTAAACAGTTATAGATATATAGATTTGGTCGTTTTCATGATAGTTTGCTAAAGTTATATTACTACATTTTGTTGAAAGACTAGCAAATAGACAAGCTCTTGTTGGGTAGTCATAAAATTGCTGAGGCTAAGTTGTAAAATCTTTTTAAGATACGCCATATTGGCATCGAGATGATTATTGACGTTTTAAAGCTCTCTTTCATCAGTTTAAAATTGTCTAATCATTGCTTTTGGTTCATTCTTTATTTTGGCTTGGTCTCAGACGGGCTTGATATTCTTCCAAACGCTCAAGTGTGTTTGATAACCTGAATAACAATGCTTTGTTGTGTTTATTTACACTTGTTTGTTCATAAAGTTTAAAGTTATAATATGAATAAAAGTTCTATGCTACAGAGAAACGTACTTTGAAAAGCATAATACATATTTCGGCACTCTAAGTATGAGGAGAAAAAACTGATAAACTCTTTCTGTTATTCTTATGTGTGAAAGCTTTAAAACAATCAGGATGGAGATGGACTTTGCATTTCCTACATAAATATATTATGTTGCTTTTTCAAAGACGACATTTCTTTCTAGCGCAATTGTCTCGTCTTCGTATGATATAACCAATATTATCAAATTCCATGTCTATTGGAAGACTAGTCTCAAAAGGCCTCCCATGAGCTGAACTGGGTTGATCTAAATTCATTTCTACCTCGTCTACATCGTATTTTACTAAAGTAATTGCCAACCGTAAACAAAATTAGAACTGGGTAATTTTGCAATGCAATTATTTTCCAGATATTCACTACTATGCTATTTAGCATATTTATAAATATTGGCTACCATTATTTCTTGCCTCTTATTTGAAGTCTGTAGCTTGAAATCCCATTATCGTGGAGATCGACTCCTCCCATATTATATTTATTGTATTCAGAAATCAATTTCAGTTGAGGTAGAATGTTTTTATGATCTTTTCTACTGAATCGTTTAGTTTGAACTAGAGGTTCTACGGTAGATGCATTAGTCATAACTGCAACAACGAAGTTATCATTCCAACGAACAACTAGTACCTCTAGAGTTTTGCCAAATGCGCACAGAAAAAAGTCCCTTTCGCTTTTAGAAAGGCTTTTAGTAGCTTGATTTTATCTTAGAGTCCCTGTAGCAAAAAATCCTTTTTTATTTAAAGCTTCAAATAAACAATACCAGGTACAAGAATTATCAAAAGAAATCTCATGTTGTTTTGGATCTTTTATTACTGAAAGTACTTCTAAAACAATGTTAGTGCCTAAAGGAACAGTATTTGTTTTTCATATGGAACAAATTGATGTAGATAACCAGTATAAGAGCAGACACACTATAATTTGAATCCGATTCTAATAGGTTTTCCCATCTTGCAAGAGTGACGGCTAAAGTAAGAAACCATCTCTTTGTCTACATATAGATTGTGCTTGAGAATTTCAAACCGCATAAAGTGTCTATTGACAATATTGAAATGGGTTTCAATTTGGCAAATTTGTCTTCTCTATCTAGCTGTGTATTATCCGATAAACAATTTTTTGTTTTGTCGATCTAAATTTGTTCTTGCTTATGGTTTCTCCTAATAAGCGGAACATCCTTGTCTTCGTCTTTTGGCCAATATATGTCCATCTGAGACAGAGTGTAATATACTGATAAAATACTAATGTCAATAAATCCTTTGAGATCTTTCTCGTTTATTAATAATTCATGCCAATTATTCTGTAAAATTTAGAATTTGACTAATCATTTCGTCGTCGAAAAATAACAAAAGTATCTCATATGGTGATTTCTCTCCATTAAGGGCCTTTATTTCTTTCCACTTTCTATTTATAGCACCTTCAGACATTACAGAATAATTTGGATTATTAGTTATAACCCATTCTGGAATAACGTCACTATTTTGCCTGTCTGTCTTGGGTGTCTTCCTCTTTCTTTCATTCAATTTCATACGTGCCTGCAATTTCTTTCTCAAGTGTTTCTTCTCCAATTATGTTGTCGTCAAAATCTTCTTCGTCAGTAATTTCATTTATATCGAAAGAAATATACACAACATCAATTTCGCTAGCTTTCTCACAATCTGAATCTTCTAAAAGTGCTCAGCTGTTTTGTTGTCAATGGTTTTTTCATTTAGCCACAATATGGTTGTTACCCTAACATGAATGGACTAAATAGATTAAATAAAAGGTTTTGATATTTGTTACAACTTACGGTAATTATTGCAAATTTACTAATTGAATTCAACGAAGCACTCTAATTCACAAAAAACAAAGAACGCCACCACCATAAATTATAGGAGTAATAAAAAGCCCTTTTTGCTAAAAAATGCCAGTAAGAGTTACACATGCTAAACGAAACTAACTGCTTTCAACGGTAGTTTTATGCAGAAATAATTTTGTTAGAACCTGCAGAGTAGTAGCATACGAGTTATAACGTATGGGAGCTATTGACAATGATAACACCACTGGCCAAAGGTGCGTATACGAATCCTAATGCTGCTTAGGGGGGGCATTTATGAAGTAGGATGGAAAACACCAACCCCACATGTAATAAGAATGATCTAAATTACTAAATTTAAAATGCAATTGCATTTATCTTTTGTTTTTTAATAAAGCTAAATGTTTATTCAATTTTGGCATTGTCTTTGAATAGGATTCAGTTTTTATAGTACAGATGAACAGTGAAATGTCTTGAGAATGATGAAAGTGACTATATTGACAATTGTGATCGACGAAGGTAAGATACTGTTTGCTTGGAGATTAAGTTTTATAAAGTTTACTGTATCCTTTAATTTCAGATTGTGTGTTAAAGAAACAGAAAGCGTAACTTCTTCAGCACACAAAGTTAAAAAATTTTAGAATTAATATTCAATTGTAAATTGAGTCTATTGAGTAAATTGAGTATATGAGTCTTGGCTATAGAGTTAATCGCAAGATTTTCTATTTGTGACGTAACACCGCCTGAATTATACCGGTTTATGAGTCTTGGTCAAAATTTTTGATCATGTTATATTATACAGAACAGATGAAAATTATCGTTTGAACCTCGCTGTCACAATAATGGTCATTTTGGAAAAACTTTGCTGCAGATAGGTTTTCTATGTGTTTGTGTGGAAGAAGTCTGATTATACTGCTTTAGTTTTCTATAACAGAGTAACGTTTTTGATACCCACATACTGTCTATTACACCAAGTTAGTCTACTTTCTGGGGCTATATAGTAAGCGTGGATAAAGTCAACCGTTTCTATCTATTTCAGCTTCCGGCTACCGCTGAGCATTGTTCTGTTTCTGCCGAGCGAGATCATATTTTGACAAATAGTTGAAAATTGATTTATGGTTGGTGGTGGTTTGAAAGCTGTTAAATATATCTGTCATTCTCCTCTTCCCGTGAGCCACTTTACGTTACAAAAATTATCTACTAAAATGTTTCAGACAAACTTATTAGCTATTGGTGATATTATACATTAGTGCACGTACTTAATTATTTATTATTCTCCTTATGTGCTGTTATCGATTATGTTAAAATATTTATCGGTTTAGCTTTGTTCATCAACTTTAGCAGACAACCGTCAAGTATACGTGTTCGAAACCAATTTAAATATTAATGTACTAGCTGCATCGTTAAGCAAGTGGGAATAAATTTAGAACATGAGAGTATTTCCTAACTAGTACAACACTGATCTGATCTCTAATTTACAATAACTATATTTCCCACGGGAAGCACTGAAAAGACTTCACAAAAAAAATGAACATTAATATTATTTCCAAGAACCAATTCTTTACTAGTGAAAGAACCCTTAATCATCAATTTCTTTTTTGAATTAATAAAAAAAGTAAACGCTTTTCACTACTCTATATTTTGAGAGCAAAAGTAAAAAATAAAAAAACGCGTTAGAGGAAGCGGTTTCACAGTTATACCTAAAGCATTAAACTAGCTAGTTTAGAATGTAACATCGTTATTCTGTATTAATGAGTAGAACAGCACATAAACTTCCCACACACTCGCACTTAGAAATTTTACAACTTAACAAGGACTTACAGTTACAAGGCATGGTCTTCTTCAGTGTACCCTCGAGAATTCATTTAACTATTGCTTCAGGCCACCGGCACTTGCCGTAAAGTTTCCCTCAATTACGCAAGTCAAATTCTATCTAATAAACTAAAAATTAGTATTTTGTTAAATTAAACAGAGAAGTAACGCCCTCATTCGAAATATTTATATAGACAAAAACTTCTCACACTTACGATTAAAACTAATAACATTTGTTCCAATTACTAACATTTTTTTCTTTCAGACGCCCTAAATTTCTCGTAAGGTTTTTTTGTGTTACACTGAAGCGAGGGTGAAATGTCCCTCACGTTTGACATTGTCGTATTTCATTATATAAACCGGAATGAACTTTGGCCACAGGATATTGTGTCCTGATAATTGAACAGAGCGCTGTGAATGAAGATCCGGGGTCAAATGTTGGAGACGTTATCGCTTACCGTCGATTCTGCCCGTCTAAACGAGATCCCTGTGTGAAAGAGGAATAAATTCAGTGCCGACTGAAAAATACTTTCTCAACAATGTTAGCTGGTAATATTTTCTAGGCCATCTTTAAGTCACGTATAAATACATTAAATCGCTTCGTGACGCAGAATGTGGAGATTTTTAAACATTCCGTGAACCCACTGAAGGAGTAACATATTCCTTCCATAACTTTACTGTTAAACAAGTTAATTTAATCCATAGTAATAATAAAGGTTGTTTGTCATTCGTATTATGTTCAAGCAATTTATTTATCTCAGCTGTTGAATGTCCCACGGTTTAATCTAGGTTAGTGCACCCAAACCGCCCATTACGCCACTGCTAATGTAGTTGTATCACGTATGCATGGTTGGATTAATATACATGACCTACGCACACGCAAAAATTAACTCTAACATGGTAATTTTATCAATTGCCCCCTTTGCTGCTTAATTATAAAAAGAAAAAAGGCTAATCATCTAAACCTTAACTTCAAAGCACACTTACTATTCATAAACGTGAGCTTCATAGAAGGCGTACAAGAGCAAAAAGGCTTGAAAACGTTATCGTTTCCTTTTAACAGCGGAATCATTTCTTTAAAACGAACGAAACTATTAAGAACCAATTCGTTCGATACAAAACTGTATTTACTACAACTTTCAGGTTGGAAAACCGCCTGAAATGTTTACAGTTTATTTTCAGAAACATAACGTAAAAAGTAATGAAAATTAAACTGCAAAACATTAAATATAGCCATATTTTATATAATCAGGAATAAATATGTAAGTTTAAAATAAGGATGCTTAAAATTTTTTTAATAATGCTTATATTGTAACTGAAGGTGCCTAGTAAATTAATAATTTGACTACACATAGTTCAAGTTTTTCTACGACCGATATTTCCTCAGAAGAGTAGTTACCAAAACTCTTGTATTTTCTGTTTTCTTTGATTCTGCTTCTACTTTGGTTATTTTTATTGTTTTGGTGTTGTTGAAGGTTTTTCAGCAATACTCAACACACAACACATAAAACATTACCGTTCATATAAGTGCGACAAATACATTTTTAAAGAGGCCTTTAAAGTGAAGACTCGTAACTGAAACACTACTTATATCGATAACTTTTCAAAGGAACAATTTCGCTTGTTGAAAAGTGGGCTCAATCGACCTATCTTGATCCCAGTAGCCCACACTTAAGTGTCCCATTGTTACATTATTTTCTGGACACCCTATAGAATGAGTTTAAGACTTTAAACGCATTTTACTTAAGAATGATGCATTTTAACGACGTCAACCAAGTAAACCATTTTGGTGTAAAATCAAACTGCACATCTGATGTCATGTTCAAAGAATTTAAAAAATTGTTAAAAAAAGTTATGAGAACAAACTGCTCGCCAAAGTAGCGTAGCGCCCTCTTGCTTGCCAACAATTGAAACTTAACTATACCAAATTTGATCAAAATCACTCTAGTAGTTTTTAGTTATAGCAGAAAATAGAATTGAACATTTTAACTTTGAAGACCTCTAACAATTTTGCTTATCGCAAGGGGTCGATCGACCTATTTTGATCCAAGAAATCGGCTCTTAAACGTTGTCACATTACTTTCCGGACAACCTGTATAAATTTATATTACTTTTAAATTTTTCATTTTATTTCAAATAAATATTAATTACAATTACAGTCGATAACTCGATTACAGCACATAATAAAAGTAATATACAAATAAAAATAAAAATAGAACACACAAGTTTGAAAGAAATAATATATTTTACATTTTATTTTTTAAGTTCGTTTTTCATCCTCTGTATGTTAACAGCAAATACAGCGTGTACAAGTTAAGGATGCACAGCATGGGGATCTTGGAAACGGTAAGAGATACAGGATCGGTTAAATGGGATGAAAGTTGTCTATTTATAGGACCTTTTTGTTGGCGTTTGCAAAATCTAGAGATCTCGGATAGTTTCAGACATATTTAAAAAAAAGTAGATTTCTCGATTTTCGTTATTTTTTTTTATTTATTTGAAGAGATATCGGAAAACTTAAATCACTTTTCCATTGCCACCTTTTGTTTTCTATTAAAATTTGTTTCGAGTGACCATCATTAACCCCATTTTTTTAAATAGGTGAAAAACAATTGAAAATTGTTTTGGATAGCTCTTGCTGTCACGATTCTAATGATGTAAACATTATAGGGTTATTTTGATTTCTTATGCTATAAATTAATGCATTCTGCAGTACCCTGGCCTGCACGATCACCTGCTCTAACACCGTTAAATTTCTTTCCTCTGGGGTTATGTCAAGAATCATGTGTTTAACCAAAATTTTGAAGATGAACAGCAATTATTACAGTTGGTCACAGCAGCGTTCAACACAAAAAAATCAAAACCAAAATAACCCTATCCTGTTTACATCATTAGAATCGTGACAACAAGAGCTATTCAAAACAATTTTCAATTGTTTTTCCTCCTAGTTATGAAAATGAAGTTGATGATGGTTACTCGAAACCGTAACGTTGTACAGGAATTTTGTTAGCGTATTTTAATAGAGAACAAAAAGTGGCAAAGGAAAAGTGGTTTTAGTTTTTTGATATCTCTTCAAATAAAGGACAGAAAAAATAACGAAAATCGAGAAATCTAATTTTTTTTCAATATTCCTGAAACTATCCAAGATATCTAGATTTTGCAAACGCCAACAAAAAGGTTTTATGAATAGCCAACTTTCATCTCAGTTAACCAGTGCTGTACCTCTTACCGTTTTAAAGATCCCCATGCTGTGCATCCTTATGTTGGACACACTGTATATCAATGTTGGAGTAAAAATCGTTATGATTCACAGATACGTACTATAGGCAAATTCATTTAATAATTAGTCCTTGGACAATTATATGAGAATGTATCTACTTCTCTGGTATCAATACGGAGCACATTATTTAATATTGCGGGTATGCTTTGCGTCAATTTATGCAAAAAGTGCATCAGAATTTTTCCGTCTTTTTTCTGTAATTCTAGTAATTCCTCATAATTTTCCTCCCATTTTAACCTATGTATATTATAATAAGAAAAATGTAAATATTTACATTGTACATGTTCAATTCCTAATATTTGGTAGGTATAAAAAGGGTTCCAAATTATCGATACATACTCTAATTTTGATCTTATCAGAATGTTGTAGAAATGGAATGTTTCAAATAAAAGGTAAATAAAATTTCTGCGACGCGGCTAAGTGAGTATAAATTAACTATTTAATCAACCTGAATGAA
Organism: Ignelater luminosus; assembly: GCA_011009095.1. Lineage (NCBI taxonomy): Eukaryota > Metazoa > Arthropoda > Insecta > Coleoptera > Elateridae > Ignelater > Ignelater luminosus. The sequence continues at coordinate 36,048 of VTPC01001134.1, forward strand.
TAATAAAACAAAATACATAACATTAAAAAACTTTTTGACATTAGTTGAAATTTTAAGAGCTTCTTAAGAATTCATGCAAATAACGATTGATGCTGTCATATGAGTTGCAGGTGTTGTTAACTGTACCTAAACTCTAAAAGCTTTAAATAAATTATTAGCCTCCTAATTCATCTTACTGGAGAAAATTAAAAACAAATTTCTAAAAGCTTGAATAATTAAACAGCTACTTGATAATAATAATACTCGCTCGAGATAAATCAAAGGATCTTGGAAGATGATTAATCAAGTTATGTTACAGTAAAATCTCCGTTGGTCTTATTATAGCCACGAAAAAGCAATTTTGAAAAATTTAATAACAAGTTCATATTTAATAAAACCATCAAGTCTAGTGACTTAAATAAAGAAAACGAGACGCGAGCTTATAGCTTGATAGAGGAATGAATGTAGCCCAGTTAGGAAAGAAGGAATTACCTTTGTCTGTCTCCGGGGTGAGCTAGGTGGGGCTGTATAGAATAAATACATCTCCCTTGGAGAAACACAATACGGTTTTTCAGGAGGAAATTGTACCATCTTAAACAGTAGCCAAGGTAAGGAAATGGGACAAAATATATGTATGTACCCCAACAGTCAGGAGGCCTTAAAGGCAATTTGGCCCAACCAAATAAAACAATCGGGGCGCAGCAGAATTTATGGGGAAAAAGGCAAATAAAGACACCTTTCTAAGGACTTTGAGGCAACAGAACACGTCAACTCTAAAACCATGGAATTGTAAAATACAGAAGGTAAACTGGATACGTAGTAATGACTACCAAAAGATTAAAGGCATCTAAGCTGAACTGGCTAATGGGGTAGGTGTGAAGGAGGACCCAAATACGCCATACATGCGAGAAGGTCAAAGAGACGTCTTTCTATGTTTTTGGGAGAATGTGAGAGATACGAAAAATTAAAGGGAAAAGTTGAGAAGAAGGACTCTCATTAAGAAAGAGGCAGGTCCGGGTATAGAGCAGAAAAGGATGCAATAGGCGGTCTTAGAGATAGTTGAAGAGATGGTAAGTAATTAATAAAAAATGTGGATAAAGAAGAGAAAAAACAGCACTAGTAGCAAAACATCGTACAGTAATCACCGCTGACTTAGTTGATCCAATTATTGAGTCCACGAAAAACTGTAGGTTTCTTCGTTAACAGTATCAAAAATTTCATTAGATCGTTAGGGCAACAAAAACCTGACATATACAGGATGGTTGTACTTTCGTCAACCAGACTATAACTTTTTTATTTTTTAAACTAAGCAGAAAGGCATACAGACAAGTGGTTTTATGTTACCAGATCAGAGTGATACGTATGTTAAAAACTTTTGAAGTTGAATTCTCCATTTTAAATTAAACACCCTGAATAATTAATAATCCGTAATATATTATTAAAATAAATAATTGAAATAAGAAAAGAAAAATAAACTGAAAAAGAAGGTTTAAAATGCTCGTCTAGTAGAACTTTTTTAGTTTCTAAAATTCTTTTAAATAAATATTATTTCGTATAAAGTCAACATCGCTAGATTCATTCTTCTGCTCTTAACTCGCATTAACTTTCTAGCAAAGCGTTTTAAAAATATGTTTTAAAAATAGAAAAAAGAACGAAAGTTAAGAAAACATGACTACATATAGCCAGCCCGAAGGCGAAGCAGATAAAGAAAAAACATATATTTAACGCCTCTTTAATAAATACAAAAATGACCAAGCAATTAATGTTTAAACAATCGATTAATCAGGATATCGCTGATGAAAACTTGATGAAATTGACTAAATCGTTCAATCAAATTATTTAAATATTCGGGACCCCAACAAAAAGGCCAAACCCGACATTCGTACTCAAAACACAAAAACTGAGAAAGGAACATTTAATCTTTGCCTATACCTAGTTCATGGTTGTCCTTTAATTCATGAAGTAATTAATCTTTCTTTTACAGCGTCAATCTTTCATGAATTTGGTTTGTTGGTTTTAAAAGTGCTTGCTTTACAGAATTTTCTTTACTACATTTAGTTTTTTAGGCCTTTAAGTTCATTTTTCTAGAGCTACGAGCTAAAATGTTATCCGCACTCAAAAAATATGCAAATTTAATTGCAGAATGGTTGTATGTAATCTGAGGCAAATTAAATAAATAAAAAAAAAAACAAAATTATTAAAAATACCCGAGTAACGTCTTTTTAGTTTGAATTGATATTCCCTTTTTAAATAATTTTTTAATGAAACGTATAGGTATGTATGAATCATAACCACCAATTCATGCATTTTTCATACCTTTAGCATAGAAAACACGCATCGCAGTAAAACAAATTGAAAAATTCACATTTCATTAAAAAGGTTGAAATTAAAGTGGATCGCTCTCATATTAGGGACGCCCACGTGACCTATAACATTGAATAAATTTTAAATGTTGATTCAAATTACCCAATTTACTTAAAAATAGCCGTTTCCACATCGTAATTTTTTACTCATAGAAGTTTAATTTGATTAATACAGCGTACCGCTTTAATTTAACCGAATCTTTCAACGTAAATTGAACTGCAACAAAAAAATTAACTATTAATGTAGAGCAATTTGTTAAGATTAATTCAGTATGCTGGTTTTTGTTTTTAATTCTTTGACTTTCATGACATGAAACTGAACGTTGAAATATGAATATCGGCTATGAATATTATGCAAATATTTTTAATTTGTATGAATACATTTTCTTGTCTATGCAAAACGGGCATTTGCTTGCTTTTATAGTAGGGTGTTTTTGTGTGGTTTTTATTTTTTTATTATATTGTATTCTTGGGAAACTGTTTCATGTATCTGCGCATTATTTGTTTCAGAAAGAAAACGATTTGCACCATTAGTTTACACAGAGAATCACTTTCCATTGCTAGATTAAAAGGAAACGGGAGTAGAAAAAGTGCCTGTTCTGCCCCGTCAGTTCCATATACACGGCACTGCAAGGTCAAACGATATCATTATGGGATTTTATAGAAGGAAATGGCCGAATCAGAAATGATGAGAGCAATATCTGCGGAAATACAAACACAAAGCAAAATGAACACTTTGTTTGCTGTTTTGAAAAACAAATATACTTATTATCGGTTTTTATCTGCATGCTTCCACTTTCATTATTAATGCCGAAAAACGTTTTATTTTTAATTAATATCAGGAAAGTTAACTCTCCCAACTTAACAAACAAACTGGGTTCAGATTTTAAGTACGTAATAACGAGGGTGAGAATAATAATATTTAATGTAATCGAGATGGATATCTCTTTTGATTTTGAAAACCGTTTAGCTAGTATACCATTTAGATTGCAAAGCTAACAATTAAATTAAAATTCCTTCTGTCGGGAATATCTTACACTACGGAGCTATTTAACAATGTCAACAGTATTGTATCAACGAGAGAAGAATTTAATTGAAAGAATAAACTCTCTTTGTTTAAATCTAATTTTTGTCATTGATACCTACTGTATTATAGTGATAGAAATAATTCTAAAATCTGTTTAAGCGACAGCTTTCATAATTATGCAACATAATCATGGAGCAGTCCTATCTACTAAAGCTCTGGCTTATAATTTCTACATACTATACTGATCAAATCATATTACTTTAAGTTTTAAACATATGACCATATCACTTAATTGTGTACATATCTTTAACATTACGGCTTTCTCAATTAAAAAGTTAAATTGTAATTGAAGGTTTTTAATTTGTTTGTTTCACTAGTTAAAGAAATGTGTCCAGATATAGGGTAAACGCACCTAAGTACGTCCAGTTCCAGCCGCCCACCACCGAATCAATTACTGTTTTATAAATAAATTATGGCACCATAAATAACGGAGATTTTTAGCTTTGTGTTATCTACCATCCTTCGTTCTAAGGATTATGTTACATTCATTTCGGTAAATAAAAGTTATATGTTAATTATTACCATTTATTTACTGCCAGTACGTGATTGTGTTTACTACGACTGCCATTGAGTGCGTTTTTATTAACGAGAAACGGTTGCATTCTAGGTAAGATTTGCGCATTTTTGTAGACATCTTCGTAAACATTTTTGTTTGGTAAATTAAAGCAATAGTCCTTCTTAATATTTAATACAAAAAATCCTGAATTTTAATTAAACAAATGTCGAAAATAAGGTAGGCAGAGTACCGGTATTCACAGATTCGTCTACTCACCCGCTCGCCGGCTTCCACTGTCGTGCAGTAGATATTCAACAATACTGAGATTTTATATTATTGTTGCTCGACTTTTTAATTTAATTTTGTTAATTAGCACCCACATTTATTAATCTTTCCATCATTTATTGGATGGTTATTATTCTCTTAAAAAAAAAATCTAATTTTAGGAAGTCAACATGTCCAAACAACCAACTTAAGTGAAAACTTAACTTTTAAAGAATATCATGTAGAAAGTAGGAATTAAATTCATTTGTTTATTAATTATTACTTATTTTGTATTTGCATTTATTTTTTAAAATAAATTCTTTTCGTTTCAATAAATCGTTTATGAGCAAATGCAAGAAAGGCATAAAATTGTTAAATTATTTTTTGCTTATGGCCAGTAACGAAGATATCGCTAAAACAGATTTAATTTGCCAAACAGGTGATCCAAGAACTCATATGTAATCATTTAAGAAATAATCATTTCTCACGTTTATACGATGTTTATAGTTTTGATTCTTAAAGGGCGGCTACTAGGACCTTGACGGCGAATTTTTAGTAATTAGCGGCGGATTACGGGGCCAAAATGTCGGTTTTAATGAATAATTTTTTTTCTCATATAAAACTAAACGTTTAATGACTTTTGACGATTGAGCATGTATATCATTTAAATATGCATAACTATACAGAAAGTTTCATTGATAAATATTATTTCGTTTTAAATTTAAACGAATTTGAACTTCAAATATCCTTTAGGTGGCAGAGGATTGGTGCTTTTACCCTAGTATGTATTAAGAGCAGAGTAACAGGTTATTGGCAAGTAATGACAACACAGTTTCCCTATGCCTCCTGCTTAGCTTGATCAGCCTGTAGAAATGTAGTCATGAGGGAATTGCGCCCGGGAGTGGAAGTATTAAAGACATAAAACCAAAAGTAGTGACTAGTGAAACTGCAGGGTATATTGCAAAGAACATCTTCCGAAATCTCAAAACTGCTCCTCGATAGCAGACACAGAAATAAAATGCGCTCTGAAAGGCAAGCGCTATTTCTTTCCCCCATAAGTAGATGCTATTATTAACTTCTGGTAGAAGTCGTTTCCGTCTGTACACCAGCATACTCGAGTATTTACAAATAAAGCACCACGCATTCATTCCGGCGCGGTGTGAGGACCTGAAAGCAGAACTGTGCTGATTTCTAAATCCGGAGATATGTCTAAGCCCCTAATGTATTGCACGAGCCCCCACGTTGAAAACGAATTGTAGAACAGAAAGAATCAAAGCGTGACTTTGTAGGTGGTAAGGACAACTTATTAGCAGACCGATAAGTTCACAACAAGCGCAAACTATCCAAAGCCTAAATCAGCTATGCAAAGGCATACGATATCGCGACCCACAAGCTTCTCATTTGCTTGTTAGGGTCTCTCCATATCCGCCCTAGTATAGTAAGATGCGTCAAAAGTCTGGTATCACTGTGAAAGGTCGGATTTACCAACGATCCAGCAGAGAAATGACATCTACTTACAAAAGATTTTTATGGAACTTGATATATAAGTAGTACGAGTCAAAACATCAGACAAGTATTTTTTTGCTTCGGCTGAGTCGCGAGAAATAATCAAAATCTGGGATCTGCATTATATTTTACATTAAAGACGGAAATAAAAATACGTCAAAAGGCAAGTACTACTTATATGTCAAGTTTCAAAAACGTCAATGAGGAACACTTGTTGCATGTGAGTAGAACAATTACGAACGTGATGTTTTCCAAAGAGATTTCTTGAGTCCATTCCTCTTTTGCATCTTACTATTACCGCTTTCAATCGAACACACGAAATAAGCACCAGTATCATCTGCTATGTGCATAATTTGAAGCTCTACAGTATTACGATTGGAATGAGTCTGGACTGTATTGCACCTGAACTATGGCTGCGTAACTGGTGAGGGTAAAAGAATCGTTCAATTGGAACATAATCAAAAATGTAGATGTCGGAGAAGCTTACAAGTTCCTGAACTTTCAACAGAGTATCTTACAAAATGTTTCCATCGTTAAGAACACTCTAACAAAACACATTTGTCAAGAGACTAATATAAAGGTGGTATCAATAAAATCAAAAATTAATCTAATCTCTGTCTATATCTAGCTCTTCCAATTCATAGAAAGTTTATTATAGAAAAACGCTAACAAGTAACGTTTTTCTGAGCTCATGACATAAACCGTAGCTAATGCGTACTCTGTTTGGCAAATTTGTCTGTACTATCGCATTGTCTTGGATACAATTCACCGTGTGCTAAGAATCGTCGATTCTCTTACTATTCTCGTCAAGGTTGGCAAAACCACAGAGAATGGGGTATCTCTTTTTCATGCGGCTTGCAGAACTGTAGAAAAAACTCGGACGTGAAGACCGGTTATCAGATCACCGTCTTGCCAACGCCTAATATGGAAGAACGTGTGGCAGTTAACTTGAGAGTTAGAAAGATGTAAAAAAAACCATTTAATGCGAAAACATAAGGGAATTCCAATTTTTTGTTATATAAAACACGAAGGTCTTTCTTGTGGATTATCGTTTGCCTTCCTAAAACTGAGTAGTTTTGTTGGCGTGCCAGGTTTGTATATCGCAGTGTTACCTTGCAGAAGAACATTTCTAAGTACTTCCTGCAATGCATCTAAGGTCAATCTCGAGATACTTTTGCACATTCTGTCAGCTTTGTCCCCCGTGTGCAGTGTCATTGTGCATCCGTTAAGACAATGCAGTTTTGAGAATGGACTATTTCTACTATAGATATACTTACGGTATCGATACAACATCGGTCATACTCAGTACACCGATTGGCCTGCATAAGCTTTCAATGGAGACCACTACTCGCCCATACCTCGAAGAAGTATGACTAATACAATAGCACTGGTATGCGAAATGCAATTGTCGACTTTGAATCCCATAGTACGTGCTGTTTAAGGTGGTCACTCCTCTGTTATCTTAAAAACGAGCGTATAGTTAACAAAATAAAGGTTAACATCCCAGCAATTTTTATTACTATTAAATTGCAAAAGTTTATCCGCATTACATAAATATCCAGTTAAATATGATGACATATCGTTTTGGTTTTGAGGCTCGATCAAGCTTTGGTTGCTCATCCGTGGTCATACCATGTCTCCCCGGTGGAGAATTCCAGATGCCGTTATATACTAGAAGTATGTTTTACCCATCACGAAACAAATTCAACAAGCCGTATATCGTTCTGTTGGTTCTCAAAACTTCTAAACATCTATATGCATTAAAGAAGACCAAGCAACGAGAGATGATTTCCTGTCCAAGTTTGGCCGACTGTATCCAGGACATGTGATAAGATTAGCTATGAGTACTGATAGTAAAGTTCCTAGAAGGACTAAAAGCTGTTTTCATAATTTCTTGGTGTAAGATAGTGTTATACCTGTCTTACAAAGTGCAAAATCTAACTTTGCTTGGCTCCTACCACATATTAAGGGAATATGAGGTGGAGTAATTTACGGTCGCATATTATATGGGTTTGAGATGCGGTCGTGAGTAAGCGCTTTGTAGGTGACTCTTGTGATGATGTGCAACCGAATGCCTGAAGTTAGGAAAAGCCTGCGAGTGATCAAGAATTCTGTAATGTACACATAGTCTATTTCAATTTCGTAGTGCTTGTAAGATAGTTTTGGTTTCCTTGATTGACAAAAAGTTCTTGTTAAGAAAAATTTACAAAAGTGGTACCGATAAAATAAAAATATAATGTAATTTTTGTCGATATTCAACTGTTACAATTCACAAAGCAATTTGTCATAAAAAAATTCTAACAGCAAGTAACATTTTTCTGTATATCTATTTAAGGTGTGTTTAAGTTAAAATGTTTAGTTTTAATCGCTTCACATTTAAATATTGATTGCTAAAACCTTAAATTAGATGAATGAATGGAATTTAATTACTACGAGGATTCTCTTTAAAAACGGTTATACAAGGATATATTAGGCATTTAATGTAGTAGTGCTACAAAACAGCTTTATTGCGAAATAGTCCTATCAAAAAGGTTTGAATTTTCAACCGAATTTGACTTACAAAGGTTGGCTTTCTCCTATAAATTGAATAGGGTAGCTTACAAATTCCATGGGGAATTTTAAGAAGCTTAAATTTCAATTTCGGTATCATCCGATCTGCTATTTAAAGGATAAGCAAAATTGAAGCGATTAGAAGTGAAGACTGAAATAGCAAATAAGGAGTAACAAAAGAAAACAAACATTATTTATTTCCGTAGGTATTTATGAGAGTTGTAAGTTACTTCGAGAGCATTCAAGTGGGAATATAGAGAAAACGATTCATTCATTTAATGGGCAAGGATTAGTAATAAAGCCAGTGTGATTAAAAAGGTCTAAATCAGTGAGCATTGTATTTCCGATTTCGTACCAAAGCAAAACAAAACTTATTGGAATTTTTATACTCTAAAGCATTTTTCAGGCCCTCTTTCAGGTAACTAACCAAAGTGACTAATTTAAATTTATTCATCTATAAAATCATATTAATATTTTTTTGATAAATATCAGTTTTCTGAAACATAAATTTCTGTCAACGTCGCTTGTTTAAATAATAATTTAGCAGTATGAATCTGCTTTGGTGCTTTATTTTATATATTGATAATTTTGCGTAAATAGAGATAGCTTGTTTCGTATACATAGCAAACAGAATTCATAAATAAAAGGCAAATTCATCAGCAAACTAACTTTAAGCTCTAACGTCAATTCTACCTGAGGCCCAGATTTTTCCCATTTCTGATTTACAATCACAACTAGGAGGTTTACTAATTGTAATCACTTATTTGTCTACTGACAACCAAAAATAGTCAACGCAAATCATATTTAAATTAAAATTAAAATCGGTTTGCAAGAGAGGTTTATCTCTACCTAAATTAATTTTTTCTGTAGTCTTCAATAATTATAATGCTTGCGAGAACTCTCAATGTCAACATTGTATACATTAGTACACAATAGCTCCTCAGCATTATGCGTCAATGTAGTGTTCTACTTTTTTAGAAATATAACTGAACAGGCTTTTCTCCAATGTGGTATAATTATGGTATGTATATGCACATGAAGATTCTGCAAACCTGCTTCAATCCCTCGAGTATACTATAGCCGTCACGGTTAATTAGTTAAATTTCAAATATACATCAGTACAGGAATAATTGGGTAGTTGGGTCTCCACATGAAGTTTGTTTTATCGACTTGAGCGCATAAATAAGTGGTTTTCTTGTTAGGCTGGTAAACGCCTCTACCTGACAATAAATTTACTATATTTTGTCGCATTCATTTATTAAATAATAAACTGAATTGACGCTGTTAATATGTTAAAACTAAAAACCATCGACAACAGATTCTATAAGGACGTTTTAATCTCTTTATAGGGACAACACATCAATTCAAGATGATAAAATTAAAATAAATTTGCGATAATAACTTATTATGTTTAAATGAACAAAACTCTGCTGATATGGGTCATGTGATGATGATGATAAATTATTACTTACCACAAGTACGAAATAATGAGATAATAGTAATTTAACATTATAAAAGGCTTCACGTTGGAAAACATCAGCGGATGATGAGAGCCATGTTCAGGCGGCAGCTATGCGGTGCAGGTGCACTAGATAAGCGTAATTTCATATTTATGTTTTTATTTACAGTGTTACTGCAATAAATGTATTCTCAAGGGTAGATGGAAACGACGGGAAAGAGAAATTTTCCCAGTGGGTCGGTGCCATTTTTTCCAGCACAACCGGAACAAAATTATTAAATAAATTAAAATTAGTAATTGCTACATTACTTTTTTTAATCTTTTTTCGAAACTGATTTAGAATTTGTTTATTAGTTAATAATCGCAATCTTCGGAAAGTATCCTTAAATCATCCTTCTAGTTAAGTCCTGCGATAACCCGAACGGACCTTCTTTGCAAGCCAAATCTCTTCACTCTCTGTCTCTCTTCATGTGGGCACTATGACCCCAGATTAATAATGCATAAGTAACAGAGGACATAAATAAGCTATGATACGCCCGTAGTATCACTTCGAAAGATATTATTAGCTTAAGTTTGGTTAATAAAAAATTATTTTTAGATAAAAATTCATGCCATATAAATCAACACACTCGTCCTATTTGTAGGCAAAAGTAGAGCTGTTGCTAGCTGCATGTGCGGTATTATTTTTTAATATAAATATTACGCTTTACGTTTTTTCTTGTTTCAAGGATAGTCTATTGACTGTAAACCAATCTGCCATTTTAATTCACAAATTTCCTAGATTCATATTTACGCACATTACATACTAGGTAAATAGGATTATTTACAACCAAATTTCAAATTTAATTTAAATAATTAAAACAACAGAAATAAATTTCTACTACTTTCATAATTATACAGTGTGTCCAAAAAGTATGGAGTATCCTATATATCTCAATAAATATGCATTTTATGGAAAAATGTTTCCTATTAAAGTTGTTTAGTGTTTAGTTTTACATTACAGGGCAATACCAAATAACTATTTTTTAAAAAACAAAAGCGCAACGAATAATGCTTAAATTTTTTTTAATGGGAAGGTATCCCTTTATTGTACTCATTTGATAGAGAATGTTTTTCTCTTTTCAATGATGAAAAACTTTGATACACTTGCATGAGTAAATTTTGATTAAAATGCAAAAAATTGTTTGAAAGTTTATTTCAATATTCATCTGTTACGAATTAAAAATTTTGTATAACTACACTCTACAGTTCATAGAAGGTGTTCAAAGTATGCACCATTTACAGCTTGGCAATGATAAAGTCGTCTTTCAAATTCGTTTACTGCGTTTTGAATCGCTTCTGGTGTGATAGCTCTAATCTCTGTTCTAATATGGTCTTTTAGAGTTTCAATATCTTCAGGCATATCGACATTTTTAAGATGGCCCCACGGAAAAGAAATCAAGTAGACTTAAATGCGGAGAGCGAACTGGCCATTCTACTGTACCTCTTCTGCCTATCCATCGATAAGGGAAAGTATTATCAAGAAACTGTCGGACATTAATTTCGAAATGAAGAGGAGCCCCGTCTTGTTGCAACCATATTTTGTTATGGAGTAAATCTGGATCTAGTTCATTAGGAAATAGAACAACTAAAGCAGGAACTAAGCCAAATCTTAAAAAATCTAGATAAGCATCCGCTGTTAAATTATGTTCTATAAAAAAAGGTCCCAAAATTTGGGTTCCAATAATTCCTGCCCAGACATTGATTTTCTGCTGATATTGGGTGTGCTCTTCTACATACCAGCCAGGATTTAGCAAAGACCAGTTTTGTTTGTTAATGGTACCATTCAAACAAAACGTTGCCTCATCAGTGAAGAGGATATTTTTATGAAAATTTGCATTTTCCTGAAGCCTATGTGTTATGTCTTCGCAAAATTGCAATCTTCGATCTAAATCATCTTCTAATAATTCTTGAACTATACAAGGTTTATACGGATGCCACTTTTCCTTTCTTAGAACTTCGTGTGCAGTGGATTCCTTCAAAGTATGTTCACGAGCAATTTGTCGAACATGTAGATTTTCCACGATAGCCAACATTATATTCTCACGTTGTTCATTATTTAGAGCTTTAGGTCTGCCTGTTTTTGGACGATCTTTGACAGAACCCGTCTTGTGAAATTTATGCAAAATCTTACTTACAGTAGACTGAGGAATATGGTATTCGGGGTGCACGTTATTAAACAAATTACAAACTTCCTCATGTGTTCTTCTTCTGTCTCCATATTCCAGCATGATTAAAATTTCGATACGATGTTTTTCTGATAAATGATCCATAGCAAGTCGTATTTTTGTAACTTTGTTATTCTCACGTTAATCAAAATGCTTAAATTAATTAAACAAATAACTTTTCGCTTCAGTTTGGTTATTAATTGACATTTCTACGACGCATTCAATTGTTGCAACAAACAAAAGTGTATCACACCGACCATAATGTGACTAGATGATATTGAAAATTTAAAAGAGCACGTCTGGAAAGGTAACAGATGAATAAATAAACTTTTAAGCGTTATCCAAACAATTTTTTGCGTTTTAATCAAAATTTACTAATGCAAGTGTATCAAAGTTTTACATCATTGAGAAGAGAAGAACATTCTCTATTAAATGAGTACAATAAAGGAATACCTTCCTATTAAAAAAAATTAAAACATTATTCGTTGCGCTTTTGTTTTTTTAAAAAATAGTTATTTGGTATTGCTCTGTAATGTAAAACTAAACACTAAACAACTTTTATAGGAAACATGTTTCCATAAAATGCATATTTACAGCGATATATAGGATATTCCATACTTTTCGGACACACTGTATTTGAGTAGTATTGCTGATTCTAACAACGTGGTTTAGTACGTCAACCAAATAACATGCTTTATGAATGCAAAACAAAACTACTCTGCTTTGTTAAAAGTTTATATCAACATTCCATTAGCAATTTCTTAAGAATAACAAAAAACCACACAATGATTTTAATAAAAAATACATAAATGTTGTCATTTTCCTCGATAACATTATTTTTAGGTATAACTAAAACAAGATTTATCTCTACAATGTTTATATTACTTTATTTCTTCAATGTTCAAAATAATATCTGAAAAATATTTGTCTTTCCAATTTTTTC
>VTPC01001134.1:54071-71655 GCA_011009095.1 Ignelater luminosus
ATGTTCTTACAGTACTGCAATTAGATTTTCTTGTCTTTAAAAATTTGTGAAACAAGTCTTACTTAATAGAATCTCTAGATAAACTGAGGTGAATTGAATCAATTTATCCTGAACATCACAAAAACAATGAAGGAAACTGTAATTATTTAGTTTTGACTTTTATTTTACAGATATACGATAGTTTTATGCAAACATAACATTTTTGCTCTCACGCATTATGAAATAATCCGAAGGCGAGGATTTTCTTTCCTTTTTTCTTTTGTAATTTCTTTAAAATATAGGCTTTGCTCTCAGGAGATTTCAAATGTAAAATCGGTTTTCTAGCAACTTTAATATTTTTTGCTTCTCAAGCTTTGATATTGCTTACACTTAAAAGTTGCATCATGCCTTACAGAAAAATTTGGCAGTACTAGTCAAAAGCTGTGTGTCGGCGACTTGATTCTTTCCAGAGCCACTGGTTGAAGGTATATGGATATCATCATGTAGAGTTGAACTAACACGAACTCGTGATCCGATATGCTTTGATCTAACCTCTTGTCTACTAAGGTTTTATTACCAATAAATTAGGAAAAAAGGGCATTTTTTGAAATTGGTGTGTCAGGTAAGGAAATTATATCTTGCTGTTTACTGTTTATTTTGCAACAATGACTGCATATTCTTTTTTATTAAATTCCCTTATCTGGTTTGCAAAATGTTGACGAATTCCATAAACAAAATAATTTTTTTAAATTTAATTACAGACTGTCAATTCAATAGTAATTCAGTAATTGCTAATGGAGAGAGTAGATAAATTCTATATTATTTTCTATTTCCTTTTCATTGTTATTTAGTTATTTTATTTTTCTGGTCTCTAGCTAATAACATAGTAATCAACCGTAACCATTGTAACATATTTTTTTCCTACGAGGTAACAAAAATTCTTTTTACTTTGAATTGATTTTTATAAGTTGACATGAGCATTACTAACATTAAGCCACTAAAACGATTGCCTTTGGACGCAACTTTAAGGTGGTACAGCATTCAGTTCAAAGGTTTCTAGACTTATTGTTATTGTTTTGCTACGCAAGCTATTGCTGGTGATACTTTTGACTATTGGTTGATACCAAACACTTACCAAATACTCTATATACATCGTACAGATCGTTGGTATACGGTAATTCGTAACTTACTATATCAACTGGGCCCTTTGAAAACAAAATACCAATGCAAACAATAAAAACTAAAAGGTATCGAAACATTTGCTGTAGTTAGTAATATTCTTGCCTTGTACTTACTTTTGTCGGCTGTCCAAGGCAAGCAGGAAGCAATTACCATAGGTTCTATGTAATCTTGAGTAACTAACTGTGGTTCTGCCACTCATCAAAAAAGTTGAAAAGTGTTTCCTGGAACTATTATTTTGATACAGAAATAAATGAGTAACACCTTGTTATCGCATTCTAAAATGGCAACTCCTATTCTGAATATTTTGCAATCTCATGCTGTTATTAATTACTTTTGTATTTTAGTGTATTTAGGTGCAAGTAAGTAAAAAAAATTGTTAAAAAAATAAAATATATCTCTAATTTATTACTATTCAATACTTATTGCGTGTTTCTAAGTAGTTTTAAGTTGGACCTGGAACAACTGTTCCAAAAATAACTGTTACTTTTCTGCTAGCAAAGAAGTAATGATTTCTCAACTCTACTCACCACTGCCACATTATTATTATAATCATAATTACCTAGACTTACCAAACTCTCAGGAGCACCAAGTTTTGAGTTTTATTGCTCCTAGCCTACAGCTATCTAACACTACTCAGATGCTTGCTTGTCCTGGCTTCAACCGCAGACTAGTAAAAGAGAAACTGAAGTGCAGATTGCAAAATTACAACTTAAGAAAGAAAATTTACTACATTTAACTTTCTGCGAAAATGAATAGCAAATTGAAAAATTTATGAATAAGTTAACCTAATACTCGTAATATCATTATTAACTTGTAACAAAACTGCCCTCTACACTAAAGATCTTCAGACAGAGGTAACTACAAACTTTTGTTTAGCAAGGTTTTATGTTTGATTAGGTAATTCTCGAGTGATCGAAAGGATTATTATTATAAAAAGCAAGGTTATTAGAAAGAATCGTTTACAGAAGACGGTACTTCAGTTAATTCTAACAACATTTACAGAGTGCAAAGTTTGAAAAAGATAAAACCAGAAAAGTGTGGAATCCAGCAACGCTTTAATGAACTTTGTTATTATTAGACATTAGTGAAAATAAACGGCAGAGATGGGAGCGTTTATCTGCTGTTGCCATTAACAAACTTTTTAGTTGCTTTATAAATGAACACTCATCCTAGCAAGGCTTCAAAGCAGTTGATTGATAAATAGCCAACGACGTTAGAGACTCTTTTCTGTCAAATACAATTTACTGTAAACTTGAAGCTGGGTGAACAAACCGTCTAAATAAAAGATGATACATGCTTTATTTTATTTTCTCAGTACTGCGTGAAATGATATAGAAAAAAAATTCAATCGTGCACTTTTCAGACAAGTATGTAATACAACCACTTTTCTCTTTGTAAACTGTATTATGCATAATATTTCATTTAAGACTAATGGCTATTATTACGGACGGCACATAAACCGAGTCCTTTGAAGTTAATATAAATCACCTTGAGGGGATTAGCTTCCACTGATTACGTTAACTTATGTATGCTGTGTTAAGTTCTAATTGTTGTTGAGTTAAACTGCCATAAAGCAAGATCATGCAGCATGTATAGGGTTTTCTTATTAAATTTAGTTAGTTGATATACGTATTATGACTATTATACTATGGCATTTACTTACGTTACTAAGTGTTGGTCGCGATCAATACCCAAGAGGTAAAATATTATTTATGATGTTCTTTCTATCAATTAAATTAAGTAAATTAAAATTAAATTTCAGAATAACAAATTATCAAGTTCTTTACTTCTACATTAATCAGCTTACAAAATTTTAATTTGATACCACAAAAGTTAGAGGAAAAGCTTGTTTGGTAATTATTATCAATTAAGAATAATTTTAATGCAAGACCCTGTATTTTTTAACTAAGAAAATACTAAAAGCTCTTATATAATGGTGTATTGTAGTAGGCTTAAACTAGAAAAGCTGGCAATCAAAATTCTAATTGCTCTGTATAATTATAGGATGTAACAGATAAAGTGAATCAAATAGCTATCTCAGTTATTAGGAGAGACGAACAGTATGTGTACTAGAAAAGTTATTAGGAGAGAATCGCATACTAACATTATTTACTGTAAATACATAGAAGCTCCGCCTACGGTAGTGGACGGGTGGACTGAGTAGCTGGGACACTACCGTTGCCCGGTCTCAAACCCGAACAAAAGAGCCAGCCATTCAGTCAAAATGCTTCCAAAATGACTTCAGTGAGTTTTAAAACAATAATACCCCAGACGAGTAGAGACAAATACTCAGAATCTCGTACTACCAAAACAGTCAGCTTCATGAATTCTGGGGGGAGCAAAGATTCACTAAATGACAAGACAAAAAATACGACGAAGAAAAAACAGAGAGAATGGCGAAAGTCTAGCACAATAAACAGTTGGGACCTAGAATGTCCAGGGAATAAAAAGTGAACAAAACAAAATCATCGCAAAAATAGATAAACTAAAAACGGACATGGTAACTTCAGTGAAACCAAAAACAAAAGAACAGAAGGAGAAGAATTTGACAATTATTATCATATTTGGAGTAGAGTACCGAAACATCACCAAGCAAAAATTGGAGTGTCTGTATTAATAAAGAAGAAATGGAAAACATTCATTACCTCTTACGAAACATACCATGAAAGAATAATTAGAGTTGATATGAACATTTTTAAACAACTTACGACGATTCTAGGAATCTACGCAATAAATGACAATTCGCCAAGAGACACAAAACACAAAATCTATTACAAATTAAATGATATTATGGAAAATATATCAGATTTAAGATCTAACAGCGGAGTCGGGATAAGAGTTGAAGAGTAGTAAAAGGATTTGGAGATGTCAATGATAATGGGACAAAACCTATAGAATTCTGCAGAAACCACGACCTTATTATAACGAACATCCCGTTCCAACATAGAGACATCCATAAATATACGTGGATAGAATCAACAAGAAATCTATTATAGACCCCTTAATAATAAAAGAAAATAAACCTCAGATGCGTGACGTAATGTATTACATATGTAAAAACCAAACAACATGTAAATATCAACCAAACACAAAACCATTCGGTGTCAAAACTCTATATCAAAACAGAATAGAGAGTAGACTGGACATGGACAACGATGCATCAACAAAAAAAAATATAAATGTCTGAAACAAGTTTTATTTACAGCAGCGAAGAAAGTGTAAGGGACAGAAGATAAAAAGACAGAATACGTTGAACAATTTTTAGAAGACCTAGAAGAAAAGGAACCCCAATTAAAAGACAAATATCTAGACCTAAGAAAACAAATAAAGAGAAAGAAGAATATTGAAACAGACTGTGTATAGACATACATAACACGTTATCATACAACAGACCGTCAACAGCTTGGAAAATAATTACAAAAAATTAGAAGTAACAATAACAAGAAAAGAATGATACAAATAATATTCCCACAAAAATGGATGCTACACTATTCAAATCTACTACAAGAACACCGAGATGATTTTTAAAGTCGGAATAGAAGAAGAGAATGATATACAAATAGTACTAAACAAAGTAAAAAACAACAAGGCACCTGGGCCGGGTAACTTATGAATGAAACTCCTGCAATACGGAAGAGAAAAAGTAGTAGAATATTTATAATAAAATAGAAAAAGGCGAAAACATATCCCAAGAATGGAACCTTTTATATATCACCTCCATTTATAAAAAGGGGGTGGGAAACTGTGTACTGATTACAGAGGGATTAGCATTTTCACTTTTTAGTGTTATAAAAAATAAAATAGAACACAACATCCAGTTCAAGGGGGAATAATGCTGCTTTAGAGTCAGAAGATCTTGTCTAGACAATATCTGCTGTGTAAGACAACTTCCAGAAAGAATAAAGAAAAACTAATAGATGACATGGCATGACATTCATTAATCTAGAAAAAGTCTATAATAGTGTGCTTAGATGTCAACTGTGGCCAAGCTATGCGAAACATGACCATAAAAGAAAAGCGGATAAGAGTAGTAAAGAAACTGTATAGAAACAACAAAGCAAATATTAAAATGAGGAATAAAATAACAACAGAAATCAAAATCACAAAAGGGCTAAAACTAGGATGCAGCCTATCACTCCTCTTATTTAATATCTATCTTGAGAAAACACTGGAGACATGGTACTGTAGATGCGGAAAATGGAAATAAAAACAGATGAACACTCTACACTCACTACTATTTGCGGATGACCAAATTGTGTTTACGCAAGGTGACAAAGATATGAAGTACACTTCAAGAAATTAAAAGAAGAATTTGAAAACGGAGGTTTGAAGATAAACCAAATCCATATATGTAGGAAGACCAGCTCGAAATATAAAAGTATTTAGGAACGATGATCTCCTCCATGGGAACATGCTAACAAGACATTTTAACTAGAGTAGGCATAGGGAAAAGAGCAACCAAGGCATTGCATGGATTTTTACCAAGTAAAAACTCCAAAAACAACTGTTGCATAGTGTTGTTGAAAATATTGTCTTATATGGAGCAAAAACGTGGCCTCAAACGAAAACAATTAAAGATACAATTAGAACGGTTGAACTAGATTATACGCCTAGATGTTTGAGGGTGACAAAACGAAATATTGCAGAAGAGATCTGGAGGAGAATGGAGATTACTTGTTCCATTACGAGAAAACTGAAAAACAAAGCAATTTACTAATATGGGTACATAAAACAAATTCCAGACTATAGATGACCAAAAACATTGACGCAATGGGCTCCAAGAGGAAGAAGAAAGATAGGAAGACTGGGCGTATAGTAGGAAGTGGAAACAAAAACGGAAAACCCAAATGGATAAAATCCAAAGAAGAAGAAGAAACTAGAAATATGAAGCAATAATTCTATATGAAAATAAATTAATAAACAGTTTATATTTGGAATGTAAAAATAAGTAGCAGGAACTTTTGAGTACGTCCCACCAATGGAATGGAAGATCATATGAGAGTGCTGTTAAACTGAAACGAACATGAATAAAATTACAGGTTAAGATTTCTTCTTTCTGTATTTACACTACATTGTTTATTGAAGAATAATAATTGAATATTGTTTACATGTATTTTCCTTTTGTAGGTTACATCATATAATATAACACGAGTTCAATTATAGAGCAACATGTATGTTGTATGTATTGTGATGATATTAAAAATGTAAATGTGATGATATTAAAAATGTAGTGATATTTGAAAATGATAAAAAAAAGAGAGTATAAAACTTTTTTTGGTTTTGATAAATGTAATGACAGTAAAATAAAAAATAAATTAATATTGTCAAGAAAATAGCGTTTTAATTAAAAAAATTAAGAACCAAACGAAGAAAAATAAGGACTCTGAGAAAAAGAGCTCTCCATATCATTACATAAAAAAATTGGCGTCCCAACGTGGTAGGGCAAGTTAAATAAAAGAAATAATTATCATTTTGTTAGTTGTCTGTTGGTAGTGGAAAGATGTCAAAGCGAGGTAAATCGGTAGATAGTAGAAAAAGGGACAAAGGAGAAGAAGAAAATATTGAGATTGAACAGATGAAAGTAGAAAGTACAAGTATGGAGGAGACCATGGGAGATGTTGAAAAGGGAGATAAAGAGCAAAAAGAAATAAGACAACAACCAGATTTACTTAAAATATTATTAGAAATGAAACCAGACCAAGATAAAAGATTTGAAGACCAAACTAAAAGATTAGAAGAGATTAAACAAGATAATACTAAAAGATTTGAAGAAATCAATCATAATCAAGAGAAAAGATTTGAAGAAATTAAAAGAAAATTTGAAGATCATGAGAATAGATGGGATAATATTGTTAAAAACATGAGAGGTGAAATACAAGAAGAGGTGAATAATAAGATAGATGAATGTCAGAATGAAATGCGTAGGAAAATAGAAAGACACCAAGAAGAAATTATCAACATGTTACAAATAAGGGATGCAGATATAAATGAGAAAATTAAGGAGCAAGAAAAAGCACCAGAAAACTACCAGCAGAATGTGAAAATAGAATTAGAAAAAATAAACAAAAATGTTGAAGAGAAATCAACAGCAGGTAATCATGGACCAAGTCATTATTGTATATTAGATAGCGGGATTCAAAATATGGCAAAATTCTCAGTAAACCACAAACGAATAAATCCAAAAGAAAGAATTAACAGTTCACCAATCAGAGATGGAAATCTGAAAAATAAGATAAAGACTAATTACCAAAAAGAACGATTTTATCAAAATAATAATAATAATAATGAAGGAAAATTAAAATATACTATTAACTGGCAGAATAAACTAAGAAAAGTAAGAAAAACGGAAAGAAGAAACAAAATGAAGATGACAATGGAAAATAAAAGGTTGGAGGGGATCAAAGTCGAAAGAAAATCTAAAAATAAGACTAGAAAGAAAAATAAGGAATCGAGGTATAAAATTTTTAAGAAAGATAGTAAATCCAAAATAAGGATGAAAAAATATAAAATGATAATGAAAGAACATTTGAAGAATTTACTATTAGGAGTCAGAAAGGAACAAAGAAATTACAAATACAGAAAAAGAAAGAAAACCAAAGAACTAGAATAAATGCTACAAGAGAATGTTAAAGTAAAAATTATAAGCCAATGTCGACAAAAATAACCAAAGAAGAATAGGGAACATTGCGTATTAGGTTTGACAAGAAGGTATGAATGATGCTTGAATGAATGTGTTAAAGATAATCATAATAAGTTAAATAATTATTAATGAAGTATTATTAAAATGATGATAATTATGAAGATTTGAATATGAAGTTAGTACAATAATAATGATAATAATAATAAATAATTAATGATATGATTGATAATATTAAAAGAAAAGGTCAAAATATGATCCTTAATATGAATAAGTAAAGATAAAATATGATATTGATGTAGATAAATGAGGCAGGGAGTTAAGTTATATGAAGAAAACGTTACTATTAGAGAAAATAATTTTTGCAATTTCTTAAGAAGTTGTAGAAAATGTTTTGTATGAATGCAGCATGAATGAAAGCTAGTTGGAAAATAGAGGAAAATAAGGGAGAAATAGGAAGGAAATGTGAAATAAAATGAAAATATCGAATATTGAGTTTAAAAAAACAATAAAAAAATCCTGTATAAAATGTTAATAATGCTAACTAAACCTATAAAATTTTAAATTGTTATTCTGTTGAAATAATGTAATGTCAAAGTGACAATTAACAAATGTCAAAAATGACAATTAACTAATGTCAGAAAAAAAATGAATGAATGACAGTTGCCTAATGTCAAAATGACGTTCGACAAATGTCAAAGTGCAAGACCGTCAATTCAAATAATTAAGGTTAGAATAAAAACATAAAATAAAACACCATTAAAAAAAATGATTATGTATATCATGAAACAAAACAATATCTATTATATTACATAAGACAAATAAAAGAAACAAAGATCAAATTGTAATGGAATTCACAATTGAGTATATTTTAGTTAATATTAATCAAAATTTAAGCTATAGTATAAAACGCTTAAAATTTATATTAATATGGAGGGGAAATGTGATGATATTAAAAATGTAGTGATATTTGAAAATGATAAAAAACAGAGTATAAAAAAAAATTTTGTTTTTTTGGTTTTGAAAAATGTAATGACAGTAAAATAAAAATAAATTAATATTGTCAAGAAAATAGCGTTTTAATTAAAAAAATTAAGAACCAAACGAAGAAAAATAAGGACCCTGAGAAAAAGAGCTCTCCATATCATAACAATACATATCTGCATAATAGCCCAGGATAAAGCTAAAATAAAATACAATTTTTTAAATAATCTTCAGGATTGTAACAATTTAAAACAGGCAATTCTAAAAGACAATAATCAATACTTATTTATATTACAAATTTAAAATTAAGAGTTAAACTGTATTTCATGGCGATGTTGTGCATTATTTCTAACTTACTATATATTATTTAAGTTTATATTTACCTAACGTAGCAATTGATACCTAACATAATTTATTGATAAAACAAAATTGTTTACCACTTTTGTTAAATATTCAGTTTGATTGTTAATACATATAAACCTCTAAGTACTCTAGCGAACTAGACTGGATAATCCGAGGTAGTAATTTACATTTACATATAAGTACATACACGGGGTAAGTCAAAATACTAAAATTCATCTCACCTGGCTTGTCTGCAAGTATTATAGTAAACGTGTGCATTGAACTATCGTCTTTTTGCATTCAGCTGCATTAAACCCTGTCCAAGGGAGCATGAACTTAATGATCAAGTGTTGAAAAGCCAGTGTAATTACTAGTTCCCTTTGCTATTTTAGAAGTTATATTCAAACTTGAGTTCAAACTAGCTTTGCATGTATTAAACTGTATAAATAGTCTGAATTCCCTTGTGATTTAAATAGAGATTATTAGAAAGCCGTACTAGGTATAGCACCTCTAAGCTTCTTGTAATACCACCGACTGTATAGAACAGAGAGTTTCTAAATTTCGGGCTTAATGGAAGACTGATATAGTCATGAGAAAACATTTTATGAAATTTTTAATCCTACTACTTAACCGTCACTCAAGGGAAAGGCAGAGACGCTCCCGAACACGAAGAAATACGAACATAACCACTAATTAAATGGCAACACCAAAATTCTTTCGCAAATATTGCAAATTTTTGGTAACATTTATTATTTTGCAATAAATCGATTGAATTAATTAAATTCCTTAGAGAAAAGGTTGGTTCATAAATATCGGTTATTAAATTAAGCGGTTATAGAAGTCACTAAGTGTACTTTATCATCTTAAACTGCATGCTGGCAACTGCAGCGGGAATTATCTATTAGGTGCCTAGACTTAATTCATTGCTAATGCAGTGGAAAAATTAAAGCTACAAATATGCACTAAAGGAATAAATTAAACCACAAGCTTTAATTTCAATAGTAACTGTTGTATGGAATAAATTGAATTTTTTATCCCGATACATACACTTAATAAAAAGCAATCGTTATATTGGTATCTCTAATATAATTTTGCAAAATTTGGTAATACGAGTAAAGTAGATATATAATTTACATAAAATTTAAAATATGTAACTAAGGTATTTTGCTCGAGTACTATATTATGTATTCTTATAGCAATATAGATTTACACCGAATGCTTATAAGCTATAGGTAACAGACTTCTGTAATGTAATACTTAAGTAAATAAGTAAGTTACTTTTTGATTTTGTCTAAAATGAACAAAGTAGGTTCCCACCAGTAGAATTAAATAGGTCAGCAGTTTGATGCCCAGATAATAAGGTTAAATACTGCTCGCTGCAGTGTGTGTTCTAAAATTTTCATCCAGCAGTTCATAAATCATTATATTCCATCGCATGCATTAAGTTTCCATTTTAGCAAAACACACGTGGTATACCTGTTCGTATCACTTCTCACAACTTTTACTGAATTCATCATTATTTACATTAATGTTAATTTTCATCAAAACTATAAACTGTATTTTTCTTTTAATTTGGGCTCTCAAGTTATACGGCGCTGTAGCTTCCATTATAGAGCCGAAAAATTCTTTCCGATTTCAAACTCTGCACCAATGGAATACAGCTTCGATGTGTATGCTCATTTATTCTAGATATAAACTGCATTTCTAAATTTAGTATTTATCATTAGACAATGTACTTTTGATATAAGAGTGTTCTGGCAGGTTTTCTGGGCTTTAACAATCTCAAAACTGTTACTTATTAATTCATCAAACTTCTGTCTACGTCCAGCTTTAGCAGAATAAATTCGTTTTAATCCATTTTCATAATCTTTATCTGGTGGAATTGTTGGTTTTTTAAAAACTTTTATCATTTTTCCGCTTTAGGGTGTGAGATCACTAAATTGTCGCTTTTGGTGGATTAGAATAATCTGCGCCAATTTGATCCACTATCAAGGTCACAAACTATTTTTGTTGAAATTTATTTTAACTACTTTTTGTTTGTTAAACTCTAATTATCCTTAACCCGAATTTGTTTTTTTGTACGCTGACGGTTGCGTATCTTTTTTTTGTAGGCCTTTTTCCTTTTTCCTCTTAGTCTATTTCCTGTTTTATGGGTATCTTGTAAAAGCGATCGCATATCTGGGAACAGTACCCCAACTATCCGAGGAAGATACTTTCGGAGTACTGTGTCTCGGTATGTGATATTACTAATTTACTTTCTGAGAGTGAACAACGAGGACAAACTCTACCGCATTTTTGTCAGTCAACTTATCTTTCTTTATTAATTAACTTTTAAGTCAATCATGCAAATTTAGTAAGCTATTAGTTTGCATTTCTTTCAAAATAATTTTAAATAGAAAAAGTAGCATTAAGGTTTCTTGTGATAGTGATAATTTTTGTCTTTTGTGGATAGAAATTTATTTTTAAAATTCTACTTTCAAATAAATATTAACGTTCATCCAAAATTTTATTTATCTGTGATATTTAACTTTCTGCAAGGCGACAATTCAGTTAAGATTAGTCATTCGAATTTAACAATTTGGGGTTTCACTCCTATCATTTATTGTAACTGCAGACTGAATAAACGAAATTAATTTTTCTAGTATAGAGAATTGTGAGTATTGCGAGCGCTTTCAAATGTTACTCCATCAAACCCCTTCGTTGCAATTAAATAAGTTTACAAAAGCTTTAGGATGCACTACCGCGATCTTCCAATATTTTCTTTGTAAATCAAAACAGAACCCGCCGAACATTGTCTAATTTTGCTGCTTATATTATATTCTCTTATTTTGCTTTTGTATTTAATTTAATTTACTTAATTGCATATTGTTGTCAATTATTTCAGGATTAGGACAATTAAGAACTTATTGTGCATATTTTGTATTTATGTTGATTTGCTTTATGTGGATTATTTACTTGTGACTGTATGTATTATCTGAAGAGTCATACTTTTCAACCCCACATTATCAAGCAAGAATGTAAAAACAAATATGTTCTGTGTGCAATTACTTAATATTTAGCAGCAACGTGAAAGTTTATACAACGATCGATTCTGTCACATCGCAATACACTATCAAGGGATTTTCCGAGCAGGTATACATATAGAAGAAAGGAGAACCTGCTAAAATCAACAATGGACTTAAAATTGACTTAATTGTTTTTGTAAAGACCTTTATGATTGCTAGATAAAATACTGTACAGATTATTTATTAAATTAGGAATTGAAATGTGTTTTTGCTACAGCTATATGTATGGACTGGAAGTAAATTGAACCACAGAAGATTTTTGTTGTAGTGAAAATTGAAATCAAAAGATGCATGCTAGTTTCTGGCATAGAAAGAAATCATCAGAAGAAAATGCAAACGATATTAGTTGTTGCATCTTCTCTGGCAAAAGTATCTGTAGAAGACGAAATGCGTAAAACATTCAAAAAGGAACGGTTATTACTGTAACAATGGATAAGTAGAATATGTAGTTGTCACTACGTGGGACTTGCAGTTCGTCAGTATTCTGTGTAAAATAACGATGAACTAGTACTAAGATCGTACTTGGTGATATATTTATTATCAGATACAGTTGATGTCACAACTAATTGAAAACAGAATATTTCTGGATAAGTTCATCGGCATAGATCATTACCAAATACAACAGAAGTTGTAAGTTTTAATTACAACCCCGTTCTAGATCTAGAATCGAAATCTAGAATAGAATGCAGTTTTGCCCTCATAGGAAAGCAAAAGCTCTTGATCTCAGAACTCTTGATTTGGACACTTCTAAAAACCTAAAACGCTTTTCAGGTCAAAGTTTCTGGAATCTTGGTTTGCGTTGCTGAATATGGTTCATTTTGGTAGTTAACTACTGAAGGAGCTCCGAGTTGTACTTTATCATCAACAACGTTCAAAAAATCTTTTACAGCTGAAAGTAAGTTTATTTCATAATAGGCTGTTTTAAAGGCTCTTGAATCAGATTCCATCTAGTGTGCAGTACGGTGATGACTTTTTAATTTTTTTTTCTTAAAAATTATTTCCTATAGGACGAGTGAATGAACTTTTGCTTCTTAATGACTAAAATGTTATGTAGGCCATTTTAGCATTTTATTTTATTTTATTAACGATATTTATATACAGTATAAGTCATTAAACCGACTTGTGCAATAATTTATGTACCAGAGAATAGTTCTAAAATTTAAAACCTGGACAAAGAACTTAGTGCAGTTTCAAGCGCTATCAAAAAGAGGCAAAGTGGCAATTTATGAAGCACCCTTGACTGAAAGAATATGAGCGCTGCAGAAAGAAACAAAAATTTGATTTATTGAATGAACTGTTTGACGTGACCAAGGTGAAAGGCGAATGGATGTGTAAAAAGGATAAGAACCTCTACAAAATACAAATTGAGAACAATGGTCACGTTGGTTATTCCACTGTCAAACCTGCTAGTGCCAAAACCATCCACCCATCCAAGCGAAAGAAGGCAATGGAAGCGACTGTGTCCACACTGATCAGCTTAGCGCCACCAGATTGCTTCGAAAGTAGCACGGTCTCATCCAACAACAGTGAAGACAGTCCTTGGGAGGATGAGAATGCAGCATCAACGAGTACAAGGAAGCATAACCCAACAGGCATTGCAAGACGCCTTGTTAGAAGCTCAAAGCTGTCGTCCCATCGAGCAGCAAAGGTGTGCCGCCAGTTTTCTGGTGAGGGCATTGAAATCCCAACCCCATGTCAGTCAGCAATCCACAAGGCTATCTACACGAGAGCTGCTCAGGTGAAGAAGTACTTGATGAGCACGCTTCATCTGGAGAAGTGGAGCATACACTTTGACGGCAAACACATTGAGAACATTGAATATCAGGTCGTGGTCTTCAAGAATGAAGCAACAGAAATTAGGTTGACTGCGCTCACATTGAAAGATGGGAAAGCTCAAACAATCGCAGAAGGACCCCAGGATGTGTTAGAGGAATTCAACATGTGGGGATCCATTGTGATTATTGTTGCCGACACAACAAGCGTGAATACTGGCAGGAAGACAAGCGTTGTTGTTCGGCTGCAGCAAATGTTCGAAGAGAAAGGTCATCCCAAACCCAAGTTCATCAGTTGCCAGCACCATGTGCTAGATCGCGTTTTTCGCGTTGTCATGGACAATGAACTCCATGGGTCGACTAAATCACCAAACATCGAGTACTTCTTTGTGCAGGATCAAGGAAACAGGTGGCTGGAGAGACGACATGAAGTTTCTCTACCACCTCACCCCGAGAGGAATAAGATCCGCTTTGTAAAGTTTCAACAGATCCCAAACATCAGCAATGCACGCTCGAACTCCCCTGCCATTTTAGCCTTTCTTGCATTTATTCTGATGCTTGAAACCCGGAACAGGCTGCGGAAGATCTGTTCATTCATTGCTTACTCATGAGCGGATCATTGGTTCAGCAGTCAATTGTTCCGCGCTGAAGATTTTGATGAACTATCTGCAGCTTTGAATGACTACCCAACAGGTCTCAAATGCTTGAAAACCCACTGGAAAACAGATGAATCTCCAATTGACATTCGCCAAAGCAACCAGTGCTGTGAGCGTGCGATCAAAGTTATGCAAGACTTGCACGGCTCCTGCCGCAACAAGGACAATTTCCCACTGAGATTCATCCTGTCCAATGACATTTTTGTGAATAATTGACTTCTTTTTGTGTTTGATGACCCTATATAATGTTTTGTATATGTGACTCTAAAGCTTGTGTTTAATTTTGTATCTGCTTACAGTGAATTCAAAAAATAGACAAAAAACCGATAAATAAAATTTTTCAAATCATTTTGTGCGTGAGGTTTTTTTATCAAATCACCTTGAAAATAAGATTTTTCCTAATCTTTAATGAAAGCTCATCAAATTATGATACGGGAAAACGAGGTTGTATAAAAGTCATCACTCTAGTGTGCAGCTAAATGTTAAAGTATTATATGTATTAGTAGTAATAATTTAATTAGGTTAATGCTACTGCTTCAAAAACGTTCTAAAATACCTAATCGAACAAGAAAAATAAAGATTTTGCTTTTTGTTTAGTTCGAAAAGAGCCTTCGGAGTCATAATATTAGAGAAGGAAGTAGATTAATTGATATTAATTTTATAAATTATAAATAGGCGTAGGGTAGAATTATTAGACTTTATGACTTGTAAGAATATTCTACTTGCACAAAAAGACAAAGCCAAAATAAAGACTGTATAAACAAAAATGATTATGTAGAGGTAAGGGAAATATCAATCTCTATTGTTCCTCTTGCAGGCAGTCTCTAATGGTTTATTCAAGTTTTGCAAATCCCGCTATGAAAGGTACTTAACAAGAATTTCTACAGCATTGATAAAGTACTCTTCTATAAGCGTTAATTAATTAAAATTGACTAACTGGAAGGCTATCACTTTACAGGGTCAACAGAATTCCTTTCTCATCTTAACTAACTTCAAGAACTTCCACATAATTTCAGTAAGTACCCCCCTTTCTCTTAATGTTCCCTTTATGATTATAACTTAAAAGATTAGTTAATCGAAAGCAAATTTGTGAAACAGATATGCGATACCACTAATATCCGTAATAAGTAGTAATGTAAATATGTTAATATAAAACCCGTTTATGTTTCAAAATCGTTCAAAATTATAAAGTAGCTAATTTAATGTGTTCTTTGCACGCTCGACGGCGAACAATTTATGGTTCGAAAGGAGTTCTTTTCATCGTTGATTTGCGTGATTCTAGGTTCCGTATTTACCCCCAACATTTTCAATTTACGCATGAACTTTTTCTTATTATTAATTATGGTGGTCTTGTGCGAAAGCATTGTATTTTATTCGCAGGTGGTAGAAAATTGAAATAAAGTAAAAGTTCGTTAATACCGACGAATTTAATAATAACTCGATTTTTCGACACAATTTATTTGCATACGATAATTTGAATGCAGCATTCGTTTTTCTGTTAGCCATATGCATAATTCATGATTGTTTCGAAGTGGAACGTCGAAATATAGGAACACCCTTTTGTATTCAGAGAGACACACAATCAAAACTTTTAATAGTATCGGCTACATTCATTGTGAATTAAATAACTTTTCGCAACTTTATTAATATGATTTGGGTCGTGTAACTTCGTAGTGGCACTGAGAGTAAGGATGGCATCCCCGGGGTGGTGTACATCACACTCAGACACGCCACTTATGGCATCACGTGCAACCACAACTTTGCAAATTCGATAAAGCGAAACTAGACGAAACTCACAGTCCGCAACTACTCCACATAAACTTAAGTCTAACCACTGGAGTATTATTACCTCTAATTCTGATAAATGTTTCTGCTGAAAACTTCTCACCGTCGGTTTGATTGAAATATATTACCATTTTAATGAAACCTATTTATTTTGGATAATCTGTATCTAATTCTCTCTGCAGGATACCAGACAAATGCGGTTTTCCTGTTCAGCTTAATATTTCCTGCTTCTCATGGAAAAAGCTACACGATCTAAACGTAGATGAACGGAACTAACACATATATCTTAGTGCGTCTTAATCTTTCTTATCATAAAGGAAACTTTGTATTTTATTGGCGAAATAAATTTTTATTAATAGATAACTCCTGTTGAACGTGTTGGTTATAGCAACGAAATTATTTTATCTCGCTCAACATCTCTTACGGAAACAAAAATAGTGCAAGACATAAAAAAAATTAAACTCACGCAGTTACAAAACACCCTTTAAGAGAAGGGTCTTTTTGTGTTCTATTCAACGTTTTGACTGAATTGTTCAAGGATAGAGGTGATTTATTATAAACTGAAGACATATAGCTAGAAGGAAAAGAGCTACACAGTTCGTTAGTTCAGAGTGGATTAGTGAATCTCGTAGCTACTAAGTATCAGTTTCTTTTCTTTTTATCTTTCCTTTTATCTATTAATCGCGGCCTTTTTTAGAATAATAAAAAACTTTTGTATTTAACTACAGCTTGGTTACTAGGAATACTATTGTTTCGATATGAAAGGAAACGAGACCTTTCATTTTTATTCATTTATTTTAAAAAATATTCTTTGTGTTATAGATTCTAGAACTATTGGCATTTTCACGAAAAGTGCAAAAATGAAAACCAAAAATGTTTATAAATATCGAACACTGAAGCGCTTTTGCAAAAACAAGAATGGTACCTATCCACAGTGTTTTAGTCCCTTCGCTTTAGTATTAAAACGTAATAGCCGTAAATAATTTATGGTGGTTGTAAAACTAGGAACTATTGTGTCTGTAGTTAAGTACAACAGATGAACACAATTAACTTACTGCTACACAAACTACCCCCTGCAAGCTTCACAACTTTCACTTTTGAATTCTAAATCAGAAAAACAGGAAATCCTTTTATATGAGACCCAAATGCTAGGTTACTAAATTAGATTAAGGTGAAAGAAAA
>VTPC01001134.1:76820-106613 GCA_011009095.1 Ignelater luminosus
ATTACTATACAATCTGGACACAATTCAACCATGATAATGCTCACAAATTGAAGTGAACCTGATGATAGTATGGGGAAATAAAAACGTTAAAATTCAAAAAGGTATGGAATATTTGAACAAACAGGTGGATGTAGAATAGTATATTTTGATACGAATGCGCTGTCACGCCATACTTAAGGTGCGAGGACGAAATTTGATGCAGGAGGCGCAGACCGAATGCTGCTAAAAAAAGCCAAGCCCAAAAAGTAACAGGGCACGTGTACTGAACAAAACTTATTGTAATCGTTTACACAATATCAAAAAAGACATTAATTTTGAGGTTAACACTGACAGATGTCAAGTTAGGTATTTAAATAGACAAATTATATATTTCTTTATATACAGGGTGAGTTTTTTTAGATGTTTAGTATGGGGATCTCGGAAACTAGCGGAGATAGAGAGACGATTAAATGGGGAAAGAATTGCAGTTTTACGAGCTTAGTTTAATGAGCTTTTTGTTTTTTGGAAAAAATGCATGGCTAACTAGATATCTTGCAAAAACAATTTCTTTGTTATTTTGTTCGGTGCCTATGGCTCTGTTATTATCGACTTTAGAAAAAATGTGTAAAGGAGAAAGTTGCAGGTAATTATGTGCTTAATAATACAGTCTAACCGAATTTTTTATTTAAGCTGTAATGTTTGAGTTATGACACAAGTTTATGTTTCTTCTAATAGAAACCATAGTCGGCCATGACTTTATAAAAAAGGCCCTTTTTCAACAATTCTAACGATATACCACTTGACATAGTTATTTTTATAAATAAATAAATTATGATGATGAATTTCAAACTGTTCAAGTAGTAGGCTATGGAAACAATTGATAAATGCGCATCGCGTTTAATAATAAAATTCAAGCAAGTTATTAACATTTTTAAATTCGAAATTATAAACGTAAATATTTTGGTGTCAAATATTTATTCGTTGGACTTTACAATTTTAAATAAAAATAATTCTTGAGAAACTAATAAACAGAGAATGACAAACGATAAATTAAGAGAGCACAGAATTACCTGCAACTTTCTCCTTTACACATTTTTTCTAAAGTCGATAATAACAGAGCCATAGGCACCGAACAAAATAACAAAAAAATTGTTTTTGCAAGATATCTAGTTAGCCATGCATTTTTTCCAAAAAAAACAAAAAACTCATTAAATTGAGCTCGTAAAACTGCAATTCTTTCCCCATTTAATTGTCTCTCTATCTCCGCTAGTTTCCGAGATCCCCATACCAAACATCTAAAAAAACTCACCCTGTATATATCTTTTTCGCTTCAATACCTTACAAAACAACTACAAAAAGTTTTTTTGATTTGAAAAACTCTTAATAATAATGAAGTTGTCATTGAAAAATAGTTATTTTTGTATTAAGTGCGGGAAATCAGTGTTTTTTTGTAGCGCATGAGAATGGAATTTTTTGCCTCGACCTAATGGTCTTCGCAAAAAAGTCATTCGAATGCGTCAAAAAATCACTGATTTCCCTCACGAAATGCAAACAACATTTTTTCTACAACCTTCAAACATTATTATATGAATTTTTGAAGTAAATTATACAAAACAAGTGTGCGATGAAGATGTAAAATAATAAAGTATTAAATTGCAAAAATAAGCAAAGTTACCTAATGTGTCATTTTTGTTTTTTTTTCTCGCTCATGTGCGTGAAACATATTTCTTGCGCACATGGGCGTAAAATATACATTTTGCCCCCATGTGAAAAAATGATAAGCTTCCCGTATCCTTGGCGATGCTTAAATCTAACCTTTTTTTGACGGTTGTAGAAAAAAATTATTTTTATCATAAAAACAAGGTGAAGTCAGTTCAAATATCATTTTTGTAATCATTTTGTGAGATACATAAACAAAACAGTGATATATAAGTAAATATATAAACTTTTTTGTTAATGTACCTAATTTGACATATGTCAAAGTTAACCTCAAAACTTGCTGTAAATTAATGTTTTTCTTATTTTGGGTAAACGAATACAAAGAATTTTGTTCGATACTCGTGCGCTGTCACTTTTTAGGCGCTCAGCCGTTTTTGCAGCACTCAGCGTGCGCCTCGAGCTTCAAATCTCGGCCTTGCGCATGAAAAGTGGTGTGACAGAACACTTGTATTTAAAATAACTATTTAGATCAGTAGCAAGCATTTGTATTTTTACTTCATTTCAATTAACTGAGTTGAACCTCTAAGATTTAAGTGCCGAGGCTCAAATTTAAATAGCAAAGTAGATTTTAATCAAAACTTTTCAAGCTCTAGAAAAATCGGAAAAGTCCCAACCTTAGCAATTCGGTTATCAAACAAAAATTTGTTTTAACTAGATCTATGGCACCAATCAGATAGGATGATCACGATTCTCATGATATTTCTAGAAAACAGAGAATTCTCTCAGGTTGACAGCACTGCTTGCAAGTCAAGTGGAATGAACCACTGCTCTGCTTTCTTGTCAGATCATTTGAAACGCTACCTTGTAAAATTGCGGCTGATCACACATCTTTACAATTCTATCCGTTGCATAATGAAAATCCTGGGTTTTATATTTCCAATTTTTTCCTTACGTACTTTTTCCCATTGATTTGTGTTATACTTCCGTATTTAATTCTTAATCATAGTAGTAATATCCCCATCTACATGTTTTATCATTATCATCACTATTCAATGGCCGTTTCTACTTTTCGAGAAGAGTAGAGGCTTTAGGAGCTTTATAGATCCTCTCCAGCCTAATGAAGAGATGTTGCTGGTGATAGAAGAAGGTTGGAGTTGGATACTTAAAAGGCAGTGCTGGTTGATAAACGTAGGTAATAATATTGCGAAACAGTTGCAACTGGTTGACTGTAGAGAAGAGTATAGCTGGTTGATGGTTGATGGTGTTCAAGGTGATCAGCGATGGTCGAGTGTTGTTGATGATAACTGATAAGGTTGATGAAGTGAACGTGACGACATGGTTGAGTTGCTCGGGATGTTGACGTCGAGAAGTTGAATGAAACTGAGGAAGCCTGGAGAAGTTACTTTGGGGGATTGGAGTATATTGTTGATAGTTGGAGGAGTGGATGGGGCCAAACCTTGAGAGTGGTTCCAGCCAGGTACACGTCCCCCACATTTTGAGTGCAGGCTATCGGCTAATAGGGTTAACGGTAGAAGCGGAATCCAATCATACCGGCGTCATGGCGGCTACGACATAAAAATGATCAAAAACAAAATTAAATGTCGCATTTATGTAGAACTCTTTGTATACAGTGTATACATTTGCGATGTATTTATGAGGCATTTCGATTTCTTATTGCAGATAGAGCAATGAGGTTTGTGTCGCACTGTCCTAATTTTAGAAACCAAATTCATTGGTAAAAACGGAATTTGGTAATCTTCTTTTGTTTTTCTGTTAAAGCAAAAAGTGCTGCCATCCTGTTTCTACCATAATAATGAAAACGACTGCCATGGATTTATGTAGGGTTATATCCAGCAGATACAACGCTTTTAAAATTTTACGGCTGGAATTTCAAAAATCTAAATATAATATAGTTTGTAGATTCCTTTGAGTTTTTCGTTGGTATCTGGTCATGGAGAATTATATACTAAATAAAGAGTTACGAGGTTTTTTCTTATTTTCAAAGACCATTAATCGGAAACTACATGGGTAGAATTAAAACCGTCGTGCTTCAGTTACCCTTTCTCGACAAGTGGGCGAGGTCGACTCCCATGTTGGTTCTTGTAGAGCTAAACACTTCCACTGTTTTTTTAGAGTATAATGCACTTTTAAGGAAAACGGGTACTCAGTTTCAAAACAACTTTATTTTTACAAATAAAATATGAAGGAGTGTTTTTCTGCATAATTAAAGTTACGAATCTCTTAAACCTATTTTTAACACTAATTTCCAATAAGCTCAAGATTGTTGCCTCGATTTTAAGCATTTATGTGTTGGTTTCCGAGAATTGCAGAAAATGTCATTTCATTGAAAAATTATTGTAATCCGTCAATGTGTGATCAATTCTAAGAGAGAGCAGACGTTTGTCGAAGGAACATAATATTTTCTAAATAAAATGCTTTTTTTCAGTTTCGCAGCATCTGGTACTATCTAAATAGGAAAAGTGAAATTACACAGAAACGGATAATAAAATCTAGAAAATAAAGAACGTGAAATTTTCTACTAGTTAAATTGTCTGGCTTTATATTATTTTTCAATAAACGATTTACGTTGATTAAAGACTAACTTATTGTAAATTATAGAGTAGAATTACAGAGATTGTAAAATGTTTCATTTAAACATAGGTTGACTTTATTTTTAGTTATAGAGAGAATTTGCTAGAAAAGAAAATGAAATTATATATTACTTTCTTTCATTATTCTTGACCTTTTCTACACGGTTTTTTACCTTTAGATACAGCCGCTTGACATTTGCTGGCGTCACGAAAATGTAGCGTATTATTTGACGTCGTCGGTATATTTCCTCAAACTCATAGGTGTATTTAAGTCTTCCAACAAAGAGTTGTTTATTGAAATTTTTTATATTTGTGCTTGTAAATGTTAAAAAAGTAGCTTAAAAAACCATCATTTGAGCACCGCTACATAAACAGAAAAGGGAGCAAAAAAATTGAAAAAAGCTTTTTCTGAAGAAATGTGTCAGAAATATAGTAAAAGGAGATTAATCTATCACAACAATCTGACAGTTTGCTTGCGCTTATGATGCTACTCCTCATTTGTCTACTAATGCTTATACAGTTTCTATAGTGAAAGTTTACGGAAGCAAACTATTAGTTGAAGGAAAACGAAAGTATCTTTGAAGTTTATTTAAAAATAAGAAAGAATAGAAGTTTTAAAACTTAGTAAATTTCAAGAGAAACAATAAAAATATATAAGAGGGGCATTACATTTTCATTTGAAATAGGAGTTTGTGTGGAATCGATATATCAACATCAATGTCTCATATAGAAAAAAGAATTATAGATAAATAATACAAATCTCCCAAGTAACTTCGTAAAACTAAAGTTATGTGTTTAAAGTTTCAGAATCGCAACGTATCAATAATTTTTGAATGAACGAGCGATCCACCTCTAAGGTATCATAAATAATAAATCGCTCATAAAGAAATTCCATAGCAGAGAGCAGTTCGTCTTGTGATATATTCCTAAGTACGTGTGGCAAAATATTCAAACTTCAGGAAGCGCATAACAAAAACCACTGCAAGAAACTCTACGCTATGTAGCCAAACTCGGAGTAATTATAGTTATGATAGCATAATAATTACAACCCCCAAGATAGTTATTAAGAAAGTTGGAGGTTTCGTACATAATAAATGCACTTTTGTTTTGTTGCCTTTGTGTAACGAAACGTTCCCCTTAATATATAGATGAGGTATAATTATTGAATAATTTCCAGGCCAATTGTCTAAATGGAGAGAACCCGTAAGCGGATTATTACCGACTCAGTAACATTGTTTTATATTATAGAATGTAATTATTAATGAAGAGAGCTAAACAAAACGTGTTTCATTTGTTTACTTAAACGGTTGAAAGTTTAATAGATCCGATTGTTTCAATATAATTTATTATTAAAAACTGTACCTACCTTAATTCAGTTTAGATTAACGTTTGATAAAATATAATTCAAACCACTCTATCACAAGACTAAACTAATTTGAGTTAGTACAACTTATGAAAGGGCCTCGTTTATGCTGGAAATAAAATTTTGTAAACAGGCCGCGGTATCTTAGTAATTAGAATTTATTACTTTTGTAAATAATTCTATGTAACGTAGACATAATATACCTTTCTAACTGAACAAAGTAATTACAGACCCAATATATGTAGAGGTAGAGTAACAAACTTTGTGGTCAATGTTCCATTTGTCGTATTTATATCCTATACCTACAAACAGATCGTTCCTTTATGTATATTTATACAATAACCCTTTACTTTATAAAATTTTCGTCAAGAAATGTACTGCTCTTAAAATAGAACAATAAATTATTATGCAACGAACCGTAATTAGATATGGTTACCCTGTAGGAAAAATTCGATACCAAAAAGTGTGTTCTAGTGAACTCGCTTGGTTTGTAACTTTACTATATAACTTATGAAAATCAACATACAAGTTATTTAATATAATAATTTCATTTCATCATAAGTTTAGTTCTTGTTTGATTTATTAAAATTTATAACTTTGGGCTTACTCTGTAAAACATTCATATGTAATCGCAGATTGAGTAGGTACGCAAAATTATTTAAATTATTTTTACTAGAAAATTGCGGACATATACAGGGTGGTAAGAAAATCTTTATTTGCAAGCGCTTACAAATAACATTTCGTCAACCCCTTTCGTTAATTTAAGTAATTGACATAACTTTAGGACGCGCTATCGCGATTTTCTTTTGCCTTTTTTGCTCTTGTGATTTCACCTAATTAGAACCGAACTTTGCCAATCTAGCTGTTCCATCTGCGAACGTTTTCGTTTTACATTTTTTTATTGATCCTGTTACTATTTCAATAAATTGTTTTGCGTATTAATAATTTCTTTAGTGTCTTGTTATTTGACTTTGATATATAAATTTATTTTACTTAAGCATTATATCTGAACCTTTATACTGTATTTAAAATTTGAAACTTTGTGCTAGTTACTATTGCTAATTTATTTTTTTTTGTGTTCTTTATTATTTTTTTATCTCTTTTGTCTTGCTTGTGGCGTTCTGGCGCCTGAAATAAATTTGGTCGTTGTCAAGCTGACTTGCTAGAGTTTTATTGATCACCGGATTTTGTTGTTGGAGCCTTATTTTTCAGATATACCGGGAACCCCAACCTCGCCGACGAGCTACGGCGGCTCCGTCTCTTCAAACAGCGGAAAGTAGGTATCAACACATTTGTCAAAATAAACAGTAAACAACATACATTCACCAAACAAACATAAGCAGATTCAACACATCAACAAATTTTTTTTATTTTTTGTAAATTTGCACAACAATCTTGATTCTCGACCGAACTTTTTGCCCAAATTCATTTTGATCTTTTTCTCGTTTGATATATCAAATTAATTCAATGATTTTAATGTAGACAAAATGTTAATAATACTTAATGGCATCCCCTTTTCTTCTATTCTTACCGTAGCAAACAAGGGTATTTTTTATTTTCATATTTTTAGTCTTGACCTTGATCTTATAAACCAGATTTACAACAGTTGAAAAGGCTAAACAAACACAAACTGTTGCATTATCTAAATATTATATGGTAAAATACACCTCTTCTCTCAATAAAGCGTTTTAGTGATACTAAAGATATTCAGAAGTCAAATCGGATACCAATTCTAAATGTACTTTTCTCAATGTAATAAATACAACCCTTTCTTTCATTTTCTATTATTTGAACAGAACCAGCATAGTTTATGGAAGTTGCAGTAGCCCTTGATTTTAGCAATAAGCTGCTGAGCTGATTTAACATTAAGGCGTTGCAAACAATTACACATTACTTTTTTAAATGACCAATGTTCTAATGTTTTTAATTTCTAAAAAGTCTGAAACAATAATCAACCACTATAAAAAGCTTGTTGTAAACTGAGAATTTTTGAAGAACACAATATTCTCAACCAATGGATGTCAGCAGTTGAGTTTTCTGTGCTTGTTTGGCTGATAGAACTATTTTGGACCATGCCACCACAGGCTATTGGTTATCAGCTCTATGAACGTTATCCTTCTATATAAAATCCGCGAACTTATATTATAGCCATACTGTAATAGACGTTATCTTCCTGCATCTCTATTAATTACAAAAGTAGTTTTTGTAACAGTTGAAGTTTCTCTAATTATTCAAAATTTTATGACACAATTAACAAAGACATGTCCTAGAAGTATATAGGTCGTCCATATGGAAGTTATTTTTGATAATTTCTGCAACTCTGAAATGGTTCGTATACTTAACAAATTCTTGTAAAGTTGAAGTTTGATTAGTAGGATCTTTAGAGCTTGCTGATATATTTTGATTATGTCGCATTGAGATTGAAATGAGGCTGTCTTGTACCGTAGGCTCTATCAATCATTTAAAGAGCGACAGAAGCCAAATTATCAAATACTACTAGTATTCTAGTATTTACACCAGGGTCGGACTTGTCCAGTTTGGCCCAGGAGGCGGATAACATACTGATCTCTATTATAGAGACATAACAGTATGCGCAAGCGTGCAATTTTTCTATGGCTTTAAAATTTGTTTTACAAAAAAATACGCAAGAAGTAAATAATTAAATAAAAAAAACATTTACTTGTACTAGTATCGTGAAAACATATTTCACAGACAAAGAAAACAAAAAAATGCTTACAAAGATAAAAACCAACATACTTATAATTAATTCATTAAATAATCTAAAACAAACAATGGTATTACTACTTCATCAAAATCAGTATTTTTCAAATGGATTCTTCTGAACCCCAAAAGGGTTCTGCATCAATTTTTTATCAATTTTAAAATCAAAAAAGATCTTTAGCAGGCAAATATTATATACAGGAAAGGGTTGATATATTTAATATACCATGCGCATGAATTACTTATGTTTTGAACTGGCAAAAAACTGGAATTCTGGATTTTTAAGTTATTTGGCCCTCTAAGCTGTTTTGGCCTCCAAACTGCTTTGATTTCGGAGTCTCTAAGCTTCTAGATTCCCAGGCCAGTCCGACTTTGGCTTACACTAGCATTTTTAATTATCGCATAATGGGGCAAATAACATACTGGATTATGAAACAACAATCTTCCTTTCCTGTATCCTTCTCTACGTGTCCTGATTTTTAATATTTGCCTAAATGTATCTTACGTTGTTTTGTAAGGTAATTATTTCAAGTTGTCTTTAATTGATTACAGTACAATTGATTTGGAAGAGTTCCGTGCTATTTTTTCACAAAACCGTCTTTACATGTATGTACGTAAATGCTTCTCTTGTCTTGTATTCTAAAGACCTAAAGACAAAGATTTCTGTAATTGTGACTTACATTGCGGTATTATTGTTTGGTAGCAGGTTCTTGGTTTCTAGTGTCTATAGTTGAATTGTCCACAAACTCTTTACTCAAAGGCTATGTTTTTATAATTTTGGATTGACCGTCTTCTATAGTACAAATATGCATTTTCGTCTTCTGTTGGAAATCAATATTTGAGCAGACCTCACCTTATAACTTTCTATACAACTACCATTAACGTATCCTGATGACATACCAGATTCATTGGTCATTGTTTGTATTTTATCTCGATGAATTAATGTATAATATATTTTTTTGAATTTTTTGCAGTTTCCTGCTCTAATTAGGTAAAAGCGAAGATTTACAACAAGTACAACAAAAACCAAAGTTGTGCTATTTGAAAAGTTTAGCAAGAGCTTTTTACACTGGTATATGCTGTTTTGTTTTTGAAATACGCTTTCTTCACCTTTTCTTTCCAAGACGTATTACTTAGACCAAAGAACTGATTGTTAACGATGTTCAATAATTGAAATTTTATTAGGAATGTTTAACTATGTTGTATCTCCACGTTTTCTCTATAAAAGTGCTGATGTTGCTGTAAAGGAACATCGTCAATGTATTTTGCTGTCTTAAACTACATGTTTTGTAAAGAGCTACCGCTATCAGAATAAAGCAAGATGCCCACTTCAACGAGATGTATCACCATAACCATTTAGCATTAGATGCATTCATTTAAACTGTCTGTCTGGTAATTATTAATGCCATCTGGTTTTTTCTTCTAAAACACACTGCTTGCTATAAACTTTTAAAGTTGGTAGTAGCTACGCTAGTAACAGCATATAATATAAGCCTGCAGTATCATAGCAAAAAGATTTGTCAATGATTTAAATTGTGTTGGTTTATAAATTTCTTCTTATAGAGTAGTCATGTGTAAATAAAAAATGTCTAAAATTAAAAGAAAATGATACACTAAATCCCAGTTGTAACACTTACAAAATATTTCTTACCACAGTGTAAAATCTAACCCCCAAACAATAAACGTCTGCATTCAATCTACATCTACAGTTTTCCATAAATAATCTAAAGGGTGTATAAATTTAAACGAGAAAAATAAGAGAAAAAGGTGTTTTAAAACAAGACATTTTATAGATATCATATTCGAAGAACAGCATCCACATGCATATGCTCACATAAAAAAGACTAAATCCGTTTGCTGTCTACTGAATACAAATTCATATCTATTTTCTATTGATCTGAAGGTATAGTCGATATCAAACAAAACTCTTCTAAGCATTCTCAAATTTATATGTATTTGACGCAGTAAAAGTTTGAACACTCGAATCTTCTAGTAATATTCTTATATTTAATTTTTAATTGCTTTTTTCTTATTTAAATTTAGACGTCTATCTGTGATTAAATCTAAATGGAAATTCAGTGAGCAGAAAGAATTCCGAAACGAAACTGTATTTTCCTTTTTCTAAGGAAATACGTAACGTGAGTGATATGTTTATCAGACTTTATATTCTCTTAAATGGAAATTTAAGAATTACTCTGAAAGTATGAAAAGTTACAAAATTCGATAAAGCTATTGTTTGAGAGAATATATTTGTATAGAACTGTTACAACAGATCGATACTAACTGAAATTTCTGTAACGAGATTCTGTAATAAAACAAACAAATCGAAGTCTATTAAGCCTTCAAATTAAATGAATGGCAAAACTGACATGAATTCGTGCTTTTTGTCTATCTACACAGCGCTGTATGTTAGATGAACTTTTATATGAAATAAACCCTACGCAATTCACAAAATTCTGAAATATTGTAGCATACCTACTCTCTTTTTGCCGATTGTGCTTAAACATGTCAACACCCAGTGAGCTAACGGGTGAACATTATTCACCTTGTCACTTTATTCAGCTCACCGGACACATATTTTACCGCTTTGTCCTGACACGTTGACGCAGATAAATCGACATAGATTTCAACATCAACGCTATTCCATTTTATATATTTTCCCATCTGTCGAAACCAAACATATCCTAACGGTATTTTTATTTCCTGAAAGTCAACAGAATCGCGGATTCTGAAGGATGGAAACATTTAAAAATTCCTGCGGAGACAGATGTTGCTCGGGCGGCGACAATTTCACAAGTTTTGTGTGTATAAAAGTTTAATAAAAAGTGACTACAGATTTTCACCACTTACGCTCAACTTTTACCCATTTCTACACGAACTGCTATAACTCTAACTTTTTCCCTGGTAACGGAATTAAGAAAAAACGGTGGACGTGTTTACATTTTATAAATCCTCCAACTGATTAATTTTTCACAACTGCTTTTACTTTTAAAGTTGCTCTCTGACAATTTGCAAGATAAAGCATTGTGAAGTTCAAAACCAAACTTCTTTGAGTATTAAGAAGTCAACAGAAAAGTTTAAAGGATCCAAACGAAATTGCTTGACAAACTGTTAGGCAGAGATGTAACGCAGCATTCGCATCAAAAATGAATATAAAGCCTTGTATTATGAGACTTTTTTGGAAATACAAACATTCTGGCAAATTTATATTCCTTTTGTGCTTCCCTTATTATTGCGAAATCTGCTGAAAATGAAGCAAAATGTAATGAAATGATTTTGTTTGACTTTGTCTTTCTGATTAATACAATAACATTTCTTTACATTTGTAAAAGGAAAAATACAAAAGGTTTTTCAGTAAAATTTGCAGTCGGAGAAAAATTCTATTTCCTAATTTAGTCCTGAAACACTTTAGTTTCGAAAATATATGGGCTAATAAAAATTCAAATGACTCCAATAAAACCGATAAATTACAAAAAATATTCATAAACGTACCGAGAAAAACTCTCAAAGCAATAAAGGGTTTGTCTAAATTGTCCTGATAATGGTTTAAGTCCAGCGGAAGTGAAAGTTCCGCGGCCGGTGGGAAATTACATGTGTCAAACTTGATAAAGTATCAGAGCGGGTCGAACGTGACCCCACGTGCAGAGGATTTGTTACCTCGAAGGCCCTATGAAATGTATCAACTGATAATTGTCCTACCAGTGTACATTTGTCGCTATAAATAATCCTATAATAATTCATTCTATAGAGAACCAATTACTATTAATGTAAACTCTCCAAACCCCAAACAGAATAGGATATTACTATTTGTTACAATAATGTAACGCAAATATACAGCCCAACTATGCCATTCCGGATTTAATACAAGTTCCCAATAAAGAGACACAATAAAAAAGAGGGAACCCATCATTTTTCACAAAAGTAGAATGAAGATAAAATTAGATCTTATTCTTTTGTCATCTTGAATGCCATTTCGTTTAGTAACAGCTTTTAAATTTTTTCAGTCGTACTTGTTGGGTTATTGTGTGCTATATTATTACAATACCAACAATAGAAACGCAACATACTCGGAAAAGTTCTTGAAGTTTATTAATGTTTGTTCACCATACCGATAAATAAAGTGAAAATCAATGTCGGATAATAAAAGTAAATTTTTCACTCTAGTGCATTTGTATTAGATACTACAAAAATTGTCTTCAGCAGGGGAACAGAAAAGAACTGATGGACTCACGTTTTTCCAATATGTCAAACAAAGAGATCGAAGTCTACATAGATGACACAAGGGTCGTTTTAGCAATTTTTCCTATAAGTTAAATGTTAATAAAAGCCGAAAAACATGTTGTGAATTTATGTGAGTCATAAAACAGCACTTTTTTATGTAATTGACCATATTTTTCTAAATAATTGTTTTTCACAAAGCTTTGAAGCTCGCCTTCGTTCTCATCGTTTTTGGAAGTGTATACTTCTGAAATTAGAATTTAAATTGACAAATACAACATTGCTTTGTAAAAATAAACGGTTCTAAAATTTAATTCCTTTTTTTTTATTTGTTAGCAAAACAAAGCGGAAACATAAACGTAATTGAATGTCACAAAATTCAAATGCCATAACAAACGTGTTGTTTTATGAAAATGCTCGATAAATACTTCCTGAAAATTTTTGAAATACATAACCCATATGTGTATAAATAAGGGCTCATATAGATTCTATTTCGTAATGTATTTACTTAATTTTCATATTTATTTTTAGCTTTTTATTTTTTTTATTTTCTCTTTTCTTTTGACACGGTTGGTTATAATTTCTTGTTTAAGCTTTGGGAGAAATTTTTCTGAACTTTCAATTTTGACTTTTGTACCATATTTGGCATCATCTAGTAAATTGATTCCTGTCATACTTAGGTTGGACTCTTCTAATAATAACAGCTCATTTTTGATCATCTCTAATACTGTCCTGCATCCGAACTAAACCATGCTAGATGATATAATTCAACACGCGTTACATTAATTTGCAAAATATGTAGTAACTAATTATTTTTTCTGTTATAGTTTTTGTAATTGTTCCTTTCATTATTCTCAAAGAAGAAA
The DNA here is from genome assembly GCA_011009095.1 of Ignelater luminosus. Lineage (NCBI taxonomy): Eukaryota > Metazoa > Arthropoda > Insecta > Coleoptera > Elateridae > Ignelater > Ignelater luminosus. The sequence continues at coordinate 90,218 of VTPC01001134.1, forward strand.
AACTGAAGGGTATCGATCTATACCACATACTTTGTACCCGATTCATTTAAATAGAGTTGATAATCTATAAAAGATGTGCCAAAGTATTAGTCTATGGAAATGGAAACATTGCTGTCAAAATCTCACTAAAGATCATTACTTTAGTGGGTTTTGCGTTAGCTTCATTATAAGCAGAATGCTCCAAGTTAAAACTACAAAAATGTTTATCATAAACTTACGTGGCCTCTTAATATTAGTAATAAATTTAAAATTAAAATTTAAGTTATTGCCATTATAGTAACTTTGTTAAACAACCAACACTGTTTCCATTTGCACTTGGCTGTCAGAAACTAACTATAGATACTGTTTGTGGTTGCTCGTGTGATATTAGAATTAAGAAATTTGAGATAAACTAAGTGCAAACACATCAAAGATTAAAGGAAATAAGCATGAAACAGATAATAATAATAAGTTACAAACATAATATAGCCGGTCGAACATTAGAAAAACAGAAGATAAAAGAAAAAAGAACAAAGAGACAGACATAGAAGAAGAATATGAACGGACAAGAAAAGAATAGGGTAGGAACAAATATCGATGAGAATTACACAAAAGCTACTACAAAGAAATGGGATAATAATATGAAAGACGAAAAACAGCAAAAACAGAAAAAAGTTGAGAAACACCAAATGCTATAGACAGATAATATGTATGTACTACAAAAGTACATTGTAAAACAACGAATATTCTCGTAAAATGATGAAAAATCACTTCCAATTTTGTTTAATGTTTCTATTATTTAGCTACCAAAAGGAAAGACATATTGTTTGAACAGACCATTATCTATAGTTTTATTTGCAAGTCCTGGCTTCATAGTACTGAGAAGAAATTGGTGTAACTGTGATTCTTAAAAAATGTGTTTTTGTAGAGGTATAAAAAAATCCAGAACGGAACCGTAAAATTAAAAAGAAGAATTTGATCAAAATCATTACTTACGTGTTCAAAGAGCCTTGAGAATGCTTTGAATTCCAGTTTCAAAGATTCGCAAAAAGCTCGTGAAAAGACCGTCGATATGCATATCATTTACAGTGATACTGAACAACGTTAGAGCTTTACTCCTTGCTCATTTGATGCCAGTAGAAATAAAGAAAATTTTTTGGACAAAATTTTTCCGACTCATGAGGCAATGAATTTCCAACATGAGTTCAGTAAACTTAGATATTTGGGTCGGCATTTTTGGTGATGTACTATTTTAGGCTTTCATATTGTACCTTTGAGACTGAATCCTTGGCTCCAATTAGATAGGTGCCTAGCACATTTTGTTCCAAATATTCAAAACTGAATGAATAGAAATTATCCCGAAAAGTGAACAGGGCATGGCGGATCACTGCGCTTACCCGATCTTACAGCTTTGGCCCATTTTGCTTGAAATAACATGAGAAATTCAGTTAATTTCTTCCTTTTTCGAACAAACGAGGAGAGTTTATAAGAGCTAAATAATGAAAAATTTCTAATACGTTGCGTTGCTGTAGAATATACATTTAACATTTGCTTTAGTTTTTGCTGTGCTTGGTATAAAAACAAGTTTTCAATTAACTATATCTTTTTTTTTAAAGTACTCTACAAGATATCCAACGTCCTCGAAAAAAAGAATCTTAAGAGTATAGAAATTAAGCAAATTGATTTAAACATATTTTTCTGGAGTTTCGTAAAGTTTCACTACATAAACCTCTAAACCTCTAATGTATAGTACATTACATGATCAAAAGTCTAGATAATAAAACATGCATAATCTTTTTATCAACGATCGACCATCTTGCTGGGGTTTTTTTGCAAGTTCTAATTTGAACTGCCTGCAGTAAGATTTGTGTTTGTTTATAATAATATAATAATAACACGAAGTTAATTATTAATCTTAATCTTAAAGTAAATTATCTAGTTTTATGACAATCATAAAAGTTTGTAGAACTGCAGCTGCATATGAGTGTATGAATTTTGGAAATAGACTGCATGTGTAACCTTAACTTAAGCTTGTTTTGACGTGATATAGTGTAGAGAAATGCATAACGTTAAAATTTGCAAAAAGTTACAACGATTTTCTAGACCATGTAACAATGTAGAACACCTATTTATAACAAGTTTACAATAACTAACGATTTCTACGGCATTTTATTATATAAAAATGTCATTCGTGGTAGTTTTTGCCTCTTAAAAAGAGAAAAGAGAATGCCTTTACTTTCACATAGGAATTTGTGAGCGTTATCAATTTAAAAAATGGAAATTGTATTTGAAAACGTTATTTTTACTAATAGGAATTCTATACAAAGTCCTTGTTACGATATACATTACCCGAAGAGCTGATTAGATCAGAAGTAAGACATCTCAACAGCGCAAATCATCTTTTTATTCTTAGTTTGATTTATTACTAGTTATGCGATGTCATTTGTCAGGTGTCTAGGTTAAGTTAAATGTCAAACCTGTAACCTCTTAGAAATAACTTTGACTGGTTTTAATTCTGCTGTTTTAATATTCCATAAAGTTATCTCAGGTAAAAGTGCAGATTATTGGTTGAGCTGGACAACGTTGCAGCATTTTCTAGAGCATTTACAATTTCAGTTGAAAAAGATTAAGATAATCAAACTCTTTGTGTAATTTCTCACAAACAGCGTGGCCAAATCCCTTGAATATTTTTTAGATAATTTCTAAAATATCTATGAATGTATAATACCAATGGTTTTCGTTAAGTTTTTTGTTGCATCATACACCTTTGATCCTTTTGAATGTAGTTTCGAGTGTAATCCCCTTAAGAGTTACGTATAAGGTTAGAATTACTCGAAAACCAGCTGACCAAAAAATTGAAAAATTACAGAAAAATATAATTAAGGTTGGTCTAATAACTGACGAATTTTAGCCAAATCTAACTAGTTTTAACTAGCTAGCCAACTTTCTCAAACAACAAGACCAAAATATAGCAGAAGTAAAAACAGGACTTGGAAGTTAAACCATGCCACGTGCTGTAAGAATGCATTATCAATACTAGATACGTTCTTGCAGAGCAGAAAATGGAGAGAGGATAGATAAACTATGCCGTGTAAGTGACTCGTATGTCAATTTTCGTAAAACGAGATCGCTGATTTAGTCTATCATTTCTATACCATATGTCTGATGATAGTACATTATGTGAATTGATTTGAGGAAAAATGCACTTCAGTTCTATTTGAAATACGCATAATGCATATGCAACCAACTTAACCGTAAACCAAGAATTTTAAAATTTAGTAGAGTTCACATATTTAAATTAAATATTTTAATTATTTATCCATGACAAAGGCCATCAAGAAGATAGACTGGTACAGTAAATGTTATTTTCTTTAGGTATAAGTGTAAATTAGATTGAAACATAAGAAATTAAATTGTAACTCTTATTACATAAAAGTGATGCAGTTTATCTTTCAACTAAATTTCACAGCAGTACTAGTTTCTTGAGCTTTTTTTCAATTAATAACCATAACCATACACTTACATGTCACGCTTAGTTCATCTGATAGGACAAACACTTCCACTTTCAAAGCAAGAACACTTCCACGATATTTCAACATTCAAAATGAAACTCACCTGGGAATTTCTCCACTTGTTCAAATAGAAGAAATTCTTGGTTTTCTTTCGTTCTACATGAAAGTTTTCATTTCATTATGTTGGATAGTCACTATTTTCTAAGCCCCACACTCAAGACAATTTTAATATTAATATTACTTTTTTACGCAATCTTGATTTCTTAAGATTCAAATTTGCGATAAGAACTTTCGCGTAGAACGATTAGGGTCTCGAATTACTATTTAGCATATCACATTTTAACTTTTGCAATATCGAGAAAATCTACACGATAGTACAACAAAAGTAACAAATTCTGTTCCTTTAGAAACAAATTTTAACCTAAATTAGACTTCGACTTCGAAATTGCTGCAGGCACCAAGTTGAACTTTATTGGAATCAATAATATTTTATAAGGCAAAATTCCAAGTTCCCTTCGCATTCACTTGTTGCCAGGACATTTTAATAAGAGCACTTTCGTTTAGCTTTATCGAGTAATTAAAACTTTCCATTTTAAGAACAAGCAGAACTTTTTACTTCAACTTTAAAATTTTTGTAATTAAATTTTATTTACTTATCGCAGTATAATGCTTTTTGGTGAGAAAGGTAATTGCATAATATTGAAATTAAAAATTTGTCATTAAAATAGGATTTCAAGAATTTCAAGAAACTTTAAAAATAAAGGAGCGTTAATCTAGTTTTAGGAACAAAAACAAAATACTAAGAAATGATGTTAAATTATTCTTTTTAATCCAAAGAGTTTAGTTAAATGCTAGAATAAACAGAGGAAATATAAGAGGATAATACGTATGCTTCTATTTTTCAGTCGCGCCTTACCTTCATTTGCATAATTTCTCTAATTAAAACAAGAGGTTGTTTGCTTAAGGTTTCCATTTTATCTAGAAATCTTTCTACGTCTAAGATCCCATCTGTAGTTAGCTGTAATTCTTATTAGAGCTATTGTTGAGCAATCAATTTAGGTGAACATTACAAAAACCAGCATTGCTACGAGTCAGGGTATAAACAAGAGCCAATTTGCATTTAATCAAGATGATTTGCATGATTATAACCCAAATATTTTAGCATAAAAAAGGTATTAATCTTGAAACAGACAAATAGCCAACTAAGCAGGGTATTGTCGATGTTGATAACAAGGTACGCGCCGTAATAACATCTTTGCAACCATCCGTGAATAAATCTACGCTTACTCAAGTTTGCGTTTGTCACTAAAGTAATTTGAAAGCGCAAGGTGGTACCCATAAGAAGCTCAACTACAATAATAAGTCATTTCACCTGTTCGGTAACACCTCTGGTATAACTTGGGCGAGCTGGTGCTGCTTTTGCAGCAACGAAATTGTGGAGAGAAATAGGGGAGTGATTCTATTCCCGGGGTAATAAAAGTAACAGTTAATCCGCCCCAACAGTAATCTACTGTGTGTTCTTCCGTGTTTCTGATTCTAACAACTTTAGTTGACTAATATCTCCTTGAAATAAATTCTGTTATTTAGATTCCTTAACTAAATCTTACATCTTTATTCATTTTAAATTAGACATGCTTTACTAATGACTTAATTGGAGGTAACAACTTTTTTAATGTTTTGTTATGAATTATTTAAATCACTCAGTAAAATAAATTTATTAGATTAAGTTTGTTAAGCATCTTTCGACTCACTATTTGCTTCTTAAAGCATTTTTTATATCCGTGGATACCAAATATACGAAGGTATTCGCTCGCTATTTAGTCTTGTTTCCTTATTCAATCCTTCCCAACTGTACAGGGTTTTTTATAGCTTTACGCTTACAGTAGCAAGTTTTTTATTTCGAGATGTCGTCGGATTGCAGTCTCATACCCCTAAATTATGACTTTATCTTAGTCGGTTTTAAACTTGTTTTATTTACATGCGACAGGTTTTACATTGTGTAAAATTCTTAATATGTCCCACATGAGGTATTTCAGTTTTCCTTCTGTGATAACTACAGATTTTATTATTTGAATTTGTTCATTTATTAAAAACTAAATTTCAATACAATTGTTTAACCTTTTTAATATAAGCAGATATCTCTTGAAAATTTCTAGACACAGTGACATAACCTGTAAGCTACTTGGAATGACACGTCGGACAAGGTATTCAAGAGTATTTAGGCGTGATGGAATTTATTTGTTTAAAGAAGACACACCATTTTCTACTTTACAGTGTAATACGTTACAGTGTTTTCTTGTAGTACTGCTACAAACATCAGTTCGTTGTTGAACACGGCAGAAGCAAAACCAGTAGTAGATTCTGAGAATTTCTCAACAAGATTTTGTCAGTGTGTGCAAACTACTTGAAACACCATTGAGTTGTTTTCTATAGCGGCTTCCTTTTCTAATTTCATAATTTGATTATTGCGCAACTAGGCAACTGACATTTCCTTTCGTCTATAAATAAATCAAAGATTTTGCTTTACCATTCAAACCCAATTGTCCCCATCACTGCAATTAACTGACATCTCTTCTATTTTATGTTAACGGTATTGTTTTCTAGCTTTAGTACGTGACTAGATATAGTTAACGGCAAAGCGCGTTGTTGGTGTTACAATTAGTAAAGTCAACCTGAAATTGTTTAAATATTTTGCACCAAAATAAATTACTTACAAAATGTTCATAAATTGCTTAAACGCAGATATTTTAATTGTAAATAATCGCCTGCTACGAGTAATGTCTAGAAAAGTCATAGCCCTGAAAATGATCATGTATTGTTATAAAATCAATTCTAGTGATTTGGTTTGTAAAAACAGTGTGAAAACGAAGTAAAAATTTCTCTGAACTTGGTACCAACAGCGAACGAACGAAATACGTGGTAATACAGTTATGCATTAGCCAAATATTTTAAGCCCACTAAATTCAAACACACCTAAAATAAACTTTACATTTACAAAGCAAAGCTTGTTTTGATGTAGGTTGCAACATAAAAAATAGAATTCCTGAAACTGTAAGCTTATCTTATTCCATCTCTTCAAGTCGGATTGGACAAGAAGCACGAAACAATGTAAATTGAAACATATCGTAGGCCAGTCACTGAACAAACTGAATATTTGGATTAGGTTAGAAAAAACACGGGTTTTATCTAAACAGAAAGTCTGGAATCTATATTTTACAATATCTCAAGTAAGGTTATCCAGGCCCGTAGCTGAGGGTTGTAGCGCTTGCGTGATGAAACATATTTTGGCGCCCCCTCCCACCAATGTATTCGCTTCTTTTTGCAATATATTTAATCGGAGATATTTGCGAAACTTCGTATACAAGGTGTAGAATTGCTTCACGCATCATAAGGAGTTTGCAAAAATTATTGTTTTAATTTTTCCCCGGCTTCGGAAAAATGAAAATAACACAAATACGAGGGTTGCTATTTATATTTCTGGCCTTGGCAACACTGAATGTTTCCAGGCGTCAGCTGACATTTCCGGTGTAAACTTTACATTGTTAAACATAACCTCAACCACAACATTTTGTCATTTGAGTGCGATTAGTGTTGTTTGCAGTTAATTGAAAAGTGCATTCCCTAGTAAAAAATGGAATTGACCCGTGAACACTTTCGTGCAATTATTTTTCATAACTTTCGACGTGGATTATCACGACAAGAGTGCATCAATGAACTTAATACATTATATAGCGATGAAGCTCCATCCTACAGCACTGTAAAAAACTGGTATACTGAATTCAAACGTGGCCTTTGTGAAGGCCGTCCAAAATCTGTCGTTGTGCCTGAAAACATCGATGCTGTGCGTGAACTGATTAAACAAGATTGTCATGTGACATACCGTGAGATTGAGGCATCTTTGAGCATTAGTATGACTAGCATCAACAAGATATTACATGATCATTTGGCCGTAAAAAAAATTTGTTCCCGTTGGATCCCGCATAACCTGACCAATGCTCAAAAGAAGGCTCGCGTCGACTGGTGCATTGAAATGTTGAAAAGATTTGCGAAAGGTGCATCAAAGGCTGTGTATAACATCTGCACAGGTGGCGAATCATGGCTTTACGCATATGACCCCGAAACAAAACATCAATCAACTGTGTGGGTCTTTTAAGACGAGCCAAATCCAACAAAAGTTGTTCGCGGAAGAAGCACATCGAAGCAAATGGTTGCCTGTTTCTTTGGCATTACCGGTCATGTGGCAACAGTGGCGTTAGAGCAACGTAACACGGTCAACTCTGAATGGTACACAACCATTTGTTTGCCAGAAGTCATTGGAGAAATTCGGAAAACTTCAAAGAAGAGGCGAATCATTTTTCATCATGACAATGCAAGCTCTCACACCGCTGCTCAAACAATTGAATATTTAACCAGCCAGAAGGTCGAGTTGATGGGCCATCCACCATACAGCCCTGATTTGGCACCCAATGACTTTTTTTTATTCCCGTACATCAAAAACAAAATGCGTGGTCAACGATTTTCAACACCAGAAGAAGCCGTTTTTTGTTTCAAAACGCATATTTTGGAGCTGCCTCAAACAGAGTGGAAAAAGTGCTTCTAAAATTGGTTCAAACGCATAGAAAAGTGTATCAATCTTAATGGAGAATATTTTGAAAAACAATAAAACTAGTTTCGATCATAAATACTTGTTTTTTCATTGTTAGGCCAGAAATATAAATAGCAACCCTCGTAACATGTACACTGCCCCAAAACAGAGAATGGACAGGACTATAACCAATTCTAAGGTATTTACATTTGCGTAGGCAACCCATTCTACAACATCGACTTTACTTTCACGCCAAGGCAGGGTCTCAGCAGGACACCTACCGCAATTAGTTCCGCATCATTGAATCTTTACCTAAGTGGCCCCGGGGATTATAATATTTTCAGTTTTTCAATTAACTTTAGATATGAAACCTAAACATTAGTGTGCATTCTTTTCAAAGAAGGAATACAGTTAAGACTTAAGTTAATAATAAATTATTAAATTGGTCCAAAAGGTTGTGTGGATTAAAAAAATCTTTTAATTAACACTAGTCGTTAGATTGTATTGTCAGTTAACATCCAGAAAGTTTCAGTGAAGAAGGCATTAATTTTAAGCATTAACTTAAAGCTCTAAAAGAAGCGTATTATAAAACCCATAGAGGAATATTTTCTTTAATTCTGAGAGAGCGTTTTCCTTCTGCCAGCAATTTGTGACTTATTTTCAGCACTTTTTGTCAAAGTATATCAACATGTACTAATAACTTGCAGGAGCTGAGGTTAAATTTAATAACATCTTAAGCTTAGTATAATTTTATTTATTTAAATAAGTTACAGATGTACCATAAACAAATAAAACTGAAAATAACAATTTCGTGTGCCGCTTAGGTAAAAATTCAATGAAGCGAAACTAATTGCAAAAGGTGCTCTGCAGAGAACCTGCCGTGGCTTGAATTGCTTAAAAGTAATGGTGATGTTGTAGAATGGGTTGCCTACGCATCTGGCACTTAGCTCTGTCCATTCTCTTTTTTGGGGCGCTGTACACTTGTACAGGTGCACTAAATTTTCTTTTGTCTACAAAAACCTAATGTACCCTTTCGCTTTAAAATAATTAGGAAAGCAAATAAATAGTGCATTTCAGTTATTTCAAATATTCATTGTTAAATTCGTAGGATTGATGAACCAATTCTAAGCCTGTATAATGTATGTACTTTTACTATCTTTTTTGAAAACGCAAAAGAACACATTAAATTTAAAAATTAAAGAATAAATAATTAGGTATTCCAATAAATAACACAGAAGTTACGTGAAAGTTATTCACTAGTATAATCTTTTACAAAGGTACTCGCCTTACTTTTGCATTAGCAAACTGATCGACTATCACTTCCACATTTAAATTCTCAGAAAGACCACTTCCAATAGATAAAAGTGCAGGGCTCGACAATCGGTCTTGATGCATCGTACAAAAACACAATTACAACAAACTACCACCAAAGTGAACCAAAGACTTGTTAGAGTGGCACATTTGTTGTCCAGATGTTTTCGGAAAATTTTTTAAGCTCTAAGTAGAATTCAAGCCGAAAGTGAAAGATTCAATATAATCATCTCCGGAGTTATTTACGATGTGCTATATAGCCAGCCCTTCAGTTAAGTTTAATTGTAGGAATGAGTATCGTTGCAAAGAATCTTGTAAAATATTTTTTTATTACTTTGTGTACCATTATAATTTTTTTAATCTGGTGTAACCTGGAAAAGTTATGAATGCAATTTCATTAAATTTGCGCTTTTTACAAGTGGCGCCCGCGTGTTAGACACGCATTGCCCGCCCGCCAGCTACGGCCCTGGGGTTATCTTACTATATGAATATTTACTTTTATTACAAATTTAGATATATGTGTAAATGTGTTATTATTGAAATGCTTAAATGAAACCTCCTAGTGAATGACTCAATGTAATCGAATAAATAGCTGGAAGATTTAAAAAAATGTTTATCAATAAATTATTGATAATATAAACGTTAAAAATATCAAATCTATACTCTGATCTATATTAAATAAACTTAGAAAAGCAGTTTTCAAAATTATGATTACTCTTCAACTATGATTTTGATTTCTTTCATATTAAAAGTTTAACGCATTATATGGATTTACCACTGCCGAAAAGGCAAAACAATTTTCTCAACTATAGAATTGATTATATGTAAAGTTATGAATTGCTCTCTATTCATGTATATCAGAAATAGATTAATAAAAAATAATACAGTATTTATTTTCTACTGCGAAAGAAAAGAATTTCCTAATATTTGTTAGAGTAGTGACATAATCAACAATTTTTTTAAATCACACTGTATATATTTTTCTGTACATTCTGATCGAGATTTTCTTTGGCTTTACAAATTTGTAAACATTGATTAGGGGTTACATAATAAAGTTTTCGAGATAAATTGAAAAAAGGAAATATAACGTAGAAGGTCATAAACTGAAATTAGTGAACGAGAAAGTAATACAATGTGTTTAAAAATTGTTGATAACGTCACCATTCTAACAAATATCAGGGGAGTTTCTTCTTCCGCCAAATTGTAGAAAATATATTCCTACTTGATAATAATTACATACTAATTTATTGGGGGTGTAATAATTATAAAAGGAATCAGCTACGGGCGCTTTTTATAAAACACACGGTAGATACATTTTACAAACTGAATACAACCAACAAAAACAGTACAAATAACACCTCGTTCCACTTGAGTTTTTCCGGTTTTTACTAATCGTAAATGATGTGTGTAATTTGACATAATTTATAAATGTGGAAAAATTCTAATTAATCGTCTATTTGATCAGATCATTTACATTTGGATTCATATTTACAAAACATCAAGTAAACAACACAACCACAAAACATAATGAAACCACCACGTTCTGTTAATTAACTTCTAAATGTTCATTAAAACATTGATTTAATGTAGTAAAAACCGCCAAAGTAAAAGACATTAAAGCCGGTTGTGTCTTTGTGATACTTTTTATGAACAATTTAAATTTAACAGTTTATATCCAACAATTAAATAAAAATAATGACTAATAAACCCAACAATAGAATAATAATTAAATAATTAGCATTCGAATTAAATGTTTTTTAATATTTATGGTTTGCTTAACGACAAGAGATTATAAGCCGAAAACTAGTTTACGGCATGTAGCGTGCCTCAAAAAGCACAATGAGTGCTGAAAGTGATTTTAAAATTAACAACGGGGAAAATCCAATTACAGTTACGAGAAAGAAACCAATATTGCACTCTATGATTATGAAGGTTTATAGAAAACCAAACTTCAATACAAACTATAAAGTTACGGCTTGTTGTTTGCTTTGTAGTCAGTAATTAAACGTTTTTAAAAGACAGTAATAATCAAGAAAACTTCAACTGAAATAGGATTTTCATGTAATGTTGACTTTTGTAATGGCTTTAGATGGTTAAGAATTAATGGTATTTCGTATAATTTATTTTATTCTTAACACCCTTCGGTCAGTAGGTTGTCACGAACCTAATAATGATACGTCATTCTCCCTGAAAGATAAATCTACAAGCTGTGAATGTCCACCACAATTTCATAAGGACATGTGTGTACTAGAATACTAATGCATTGCATTTTAAAGCATTTGATATTAGTTCAAATGCTCACAGCGTCTTAAATGTAGATAAGAGTTTAACAACTAAAAATAATTAGGATTCTTAACGAACACAATAATTATTACAGAACACATTTTACTGACTTTTCAGCATTGTCTAAAACTGCATTCACGTACAATTGATGTTACAACTCTTCACTTTTAAATGCCATGCATTTCAATCAAGAAAGAGATGAATAGCAGTACTGTTTTCAATACCTGTATTGTTTTCCTTCAAGATATGTAAGTGGTATTAATGAATTTCATAATACATGCTGAGTATGTATTACAAGGTACTATGGAGATCAAGATGAAAAACGGGATATTAACTTTGACTTTGACGATACAGATAAGTAGTTGAACAAAAAACTTTCTTGGCAACAACCCTTATTTAAAAACTTTTACACTTTAGTCTAAATGAATTTAATTTCAAATAGGATTTATTAAATTTCTAGGTAACTGTTAACTAATTAATAGCCAACTATAATTAAATGGATGTAATTGTATTCAATAAAATTAGCTATGATTCTTTAATTGATTTACTGAAACATACAGATATACAGTGTAGTTTACATTTAATGTATCTTGATTCTTAAGTTTATAAATGCGTATATTTGCTATATTTCTTTAAAAACCAGGTGGATAAGCAAATGTAATAGAGACAGTAACCACAAAAAATTAATTGAGATATTCATTTCAGTAAAAAAGACCTGGATAATTAAATCAAGCTTAGTAACCTTTATTTACAATTGTTTTGTTGTCTCAGCTCACTTCCTACTTTCTTTTTATTTTGGGCACCAACTACTGTGATTATATGGCTCTATGGGGTTGATCCTAACAACCCAAGAAATTTCTTGATTCCAGGCTCGAGCTCACGTTGCGTTGTTTAGATAAACTGAATTAAACCAATATCTCTATTATCTAGAGATAGTTCATCCAGAAAATAGTTAAAAGCAAACTTTTCTATCAAATTCCGTTATATACTCGTCTAGTAGACTTCCGGTTTCTTCAAGACTGAAAAACTTCTTGATTCGAAATGAAACATCTTAAATATTTTAATAAATTATTATTTCTCATTCACTGCTGATTTCAACAAGGTAAGTACAGCGAACACCTGTTTTTCTGATTCTATAAGGCATGGATAATTTATTTCTTACTTAGTTTTTTGTTTTATTACAAATCTCGCCAAAGGGTGAAAACATTCCATTCTGTGCATCCTGCAGGTGTGCTTTTCCTTTTGCTGAAATTGATAGAGCACACTCACAGCATGGCGCAGAAAATGTTAAATTGGTATGCAATCTCTTACTAGTCTAATACATTAGAAGCCTAGTAGGAGTGTTACAGGGTGGCAGTCAATGTCGCTGTTAAATCTAGACAGGTGACTCAAGTGTGGGTATTTCTGCAGTTTGTCTCTCCACCTCAGTTTGACAGTAAAACCAATACAAAGGTAAGCAGGTAAGTAAAAGTTTGTAGTTGATCCCCAAACTTCCATTTGAAAATGTCAGCTATTGTTCCGTTGACAGTAGCAAAAGAGAATAGCCTCCAGCTCTTTAAGAGGTTTGGTTTGATTTTCTAGCTAAATGTCACCAAATAGACTAGTTTGGTCGCCAAGATTCTGTATCATTTAGCGGAGCTGAAGCTAGGTACTTCTAGATCAATATTACCAACGGCTGAGAAAAGTGGGTGGTTAGGTTTTAAGATCGTAGAATGAGATATCAATAGAATATTATTAGACAGCATAACGACAACGTGCGGTCAGTGCTGTCTGATAGAGCTTCCACAACTAAAGAACTTACTTAAATTTTACGCAGCAGGATGTAACGTCAGACAATTATTTTAAAAAAGAAGAAAAACACTTAAAAGCCTGGTAAGATGTTTTAAAACGTTTTAAAAATGTTTAAAATGTCGAATCTCAAGAGAAGTTTTTTCCAAGGTCTTTGTTTGATATCTCCCAAAATTAAGATCGTTAAGGTGTTTCAGATACTATGTGTAATAGTAAATTTAGATAGTTTTGTTCAAATGTGTCTGAAGTTCTTCATTGCACTGTAAAGCCTCTTTTATACGAGAGACGGAATCGTCCGATATATGTATAGGCGGAGTGTATGACGTTTGGCCGTTACCAGTTTGGGCGCAAGATTGTTACGGCGCGAGGACGTTTGGGCTAAATGTTGTTAAGGCATGAAGCCGTTAGCTTTATCAAGCCAAAGCAATGAATATAAGACTGCATGGTGTGTTTGACATGAGCCATCCAATAATTTGGGAATTTATAAATGGACTTGGATCTATTCAAAAATGTTTTTTTTTGTTTAGGGTCCAAACAATCTTACGCCCAAACGGCTGGCGCCCAATTGACTTTGTGCCCAACACTCCTAAACGAACTGGTGACATAGAGATAATGAAAAATGATATATAAGAGTATACTATAGGATTTTACGTTTTCCAAAACTCTAGGGAAGTTGATGTTCCCTTAATTATACTAGTTAGAGTGTTTGGCCAATTTATTTTTGTCTATATTGTAGTTTTGTCAAGATCATAATGCCACTTTTTGTTAAATAGAGAATTCCAACAACGTTTTTGTTGTAAATGCAACACTCTGTATATTTCTACATTTATGTGATCTGTAACCGATTTGAATTATGATAATAAGTAGTAAAATGTCTGATTAATTTACTTTCTCACACTTTGTTTGCTGATATTCCAATATTTTTATAGTCAGTACTTGATTGCATTTATGCCTGCCTCCATCAGGCCCATCTTGGTTTAGTACGAATGTTCAACTCACAAGCTAAACTCAAATCGGCTGTACCTTTACCGTGACACTGAATACAAGTACAAATTTATATTTTTGAGTTAGGTCTCAACTGTAGTCTATCCGCTCAAGCACTGACTATAAATAGGTTGGTCAACCAAAACTTTAACAAGAATGTTTATTTAAAATTGAATCATACAATACACCTGACCTGCAAATTTTAAATTATTATCTGTACTAGAGACTGCAACCCTTAAAGACTGTTTGACTCATGAATCTTTCTAGAAATTGCAACTATTGCAATAATTTTTCCAAACTCCTCTATTGGATTATTATATTGTGTTTGCTATTTAAAGTAATGGATGTTTTATTACAGTTAAGAAATATATGATCAGTATGTTTTACGCAACTAGTTGAAAATAGGACGTACCTATAACTTAACGGCATAGTTCCCTATTACTATTAGCAACGTTATAGCGTTACACCTAAATTCCCGAACATCCTGTATTATACTTTAGTTAGGGGCAATATAAAAAAATAACAGAAACTGTTGCTAATTTCAAATGTATAACTACGACACATAAGGCAAATATGTAAGATTTGACTACATGTCTTGTCCTTTGCTAGGAAGACCAGACACTGAAAGATCGATTGTCAGACTGTCACATAGTTGTCACAGAATCATTTGTTTAATTTACGAATTGCCCTTCAATTGTTAACTAAGACTGATGCTCGAAAACATTTACGGTTCTTAAACAAAACAGAAGTCAGGGGTGGTATCTAAAACAGTGACTATCTAACTAATGGTATCAAAGTGTCAGCAGTTTGGTATTAGGCCAATTTTTCTCTAGTGCTCCGAATGACTTTAATTAACATAAACAATTCTAATAGTTGTGTGATGTGAGGTCTCTTATTAGATTTTTCATAATCCAAGATAGATGTAGGCTGTTGATAAACCAAATATTAGAAGCTCATTGCAAATTTTTGAAGAAAGCAGTTCTAGGTATCAAGTTGAAACGGACTTAGAAAGTAACCACTTTAGTTGATCGATAGATTTTTGGCCTTCTTAAGATACTGTTCATCGATGTACTTACTAGCAATTATTAACATTATTAACATTAATTGAAGTAAGAAATATGCTCAAAATCCTCAAATCTGAAGCACAAAAGAAATCCTAGAATGTAATACAACACTTTGCTTCTTAAAACTTGTGATACTCTTAGTATTTGCGTATTTATGTAGTTTAAAGAAAGTAACACTTTTGAATTGGTCATTAAGTTGAAATTATATACAGAGTGCATCGTTGAGAGATGGTTTTAAAGGCGTATTCTATAGGTTCTAAGGATCAAAGCAGTTTCTATGAACTTAGATTTTAAAGTACACCATTTTGAAGGTCGATGATACCAAAGTTATGTTGCGCCACTGGCAAGTAGATTATTTTGTTATTTTTAAAATCTACATGGAAAGATTTTCTCTTATACTTTTCTCGTATTATACGCAATTTTTGACTAAAATTGGATTTGTGATATCTAAGGTTGTTAGAACTTAATCTCTAGTGACTTGCTTTTTATGTCTTGGAAACTACATGTTCAGTATTCCTATACAACTTAAGGTAATTTAGATATTCCCAACAGTGGCGGGTATATAAAGGGGTGTCCAACTGTCACATCCTGTATGTTGGAGACGTTGCACTAATTTAAAATGCAGGTTCATTAAGCTTATATGATATTTATGGCCTCTAGAAAACTCTTGAAATTCTACCACATATTAAAGATATACTCTGTCAATTTTGTAAACCAGTGGCTTTTTGCCATTTCTTGAAAGCAAGATGGGTATCCTTTCAAAGATAGAACCATAAAAACCTCAGATGCGTATTTTCAAGCATTTAGAAGCAAATTTTATGTCCTAATAATAATTAGAATAATAAATTAATTTAAACTTGAAAATACTTGTGTTCATCAATGTACGTATA